>ML273314.1:0-22687 GCA_005239495.1 Nicotiana undulata
CCCTTTTATAAATAAATATTTATATATATATATATATATATATATATATATATAATATATTATAATAACACTATAATTTAAATAAATCATAAAATAAATTTTTTAATAATATAAATTATCCATCAAGCAAATAATATCAATAAAGCAAATGTTTTACCACAAATGCATAAGTTTAATACATTTCAAGAGAGTGAGTTTCAAAAAGGTTGATAACAAAAGATTACTATAGAACATTCGTCTATAGCAATTCAAAATTCATCTCAAGTAAGGTCTAGTTCTTCACTTTTATCATCTTCTTCGATTTCTTGATTTACTGCACCCACAAAAGAGGATAAATAAAGCTATTACTCTTCAAGAGGATAAACTAAGCCATAGCTTGAAAGAAAAACAAGTACATCACCCCACCATCATTGAAAATATCATTACCAAGAGTTCTATCATGAAAAACTTTTGGAAATTAACAAGCTGAAAAACAAGTACATCACCCTAGTTATAGATGCAGGAAATGAGAAGAAGATGATTTGCCTCATAAATCAAAAACCAGTTAGGAGGAATCACTTAATTAGCCCTCTTATTCTGTAAGAGGTATTGAGTAGTTAATGCTTATTGAAGTATGAACCAAAAACCATCTTACTCTGGTGCGTCTACTACATATATTGTCCTTCATACTCAATCGAGTATATTGAGATAATATCAGAAGTCCTGAAAGATGGTGGAGTAAGTAATTTAGCTTAACATGTTTTTAAATTTTTTTGATCATTTGTTTGTCCATTTCTGATGTATTTCTTTTGATGCATGATCTGCTTGCCTTACAGGTGTGGATAAACCTGGGGCCCTTGCTTTATCATTTTGCAGATATGTATAGTCATGAAAATGTAAGCTCTCTGTCAACAAAATCAAACAAATGGCTGTATGTTTTATATTTAAATATGGATGATATGCTTGTTTTTCTGCTCCTTCTCCCCCACCCCCAAAATATCCAGGAAATGTCGATCGAACTGAGCTTGGAGGATGTGAAAAGGGTTGCTCTTCAGTATGGATTTATCAAGCAAGCTTACTCCTTTACCAAAGAATAACTGTTTGGTTAAAAGGACAAAGGTCAGTGAAAAAACCAGAATAGTTCATTGCTACACTAGGTCCAACTAGCCACACAGATGCACACAATCTGCGGCAGAGATAACTATAAGACACCACAATGCTTAACTGCCTTTTAGCCAAAGACCAAAAACACTCGTGAAGAAGAAAAATGACATTGTCCATCTCATATAGATTCCAGTTGTTAATACTTTATTCTTGAGTCAAACAGAATTTGCATACAGAACGTGCTGAACAAGGCCATACATTTTGCAACTTAATGGCAAAAACCAACAGGCCAACAAGGCCATAAAGAGCAGCACAACAAATAATCCTAATGGAAACAACCAACAAGCCAACAAGGCAGTCAACAACACAAAAGATATCACTATCAAGTGCCAAATACCACAAGGCACAATAGATATATATTGTGCAACTATTCCAAATGTTAGGTATTCTCTTTTCATTTCTTTCATTTGCGTGACTAAGTGACATAGGCAAAGTAAAAAAAACTATTAGACTTTGAGATAAAATGTGATCTGATAACCTTTAATTTTTGTTGTCACAACCAGAACATAGCCAACAAAAAACTATACACCCAAGGCTTCCTCTGCCCTTGAAGCAGATTAACAAGTAATAGAACTAAGCTCCAAGGTGTGACATGACAAGGCGACAAATAGAATACTTCCCTCTATCCATATAGGGAGAAATTTTAAGGAGCCATAAAAAAATCAATGGCTAGATGAAGCCAGAACTAGATCGTGTAATCCTAGTAGATGGTTTAATGGGTCCCTGACAAACCATTGCAAACCTTGCTGTGTGAAAACAAAAATTGGTCAACATTAACAAAAGTGACTTTGAGAAAAATAATATTTAGTTTACTATTAGACTTTGCGAGAGACAGAAGAAGAAAAAGTGGTAGAAGAAGAAGTACAAGGAAAGAGCAGAAGAAGAAATAGAAGAAGATGTATACTATTTAGTAAGTACTGACCTTGATTGTTACTACCGGGAGATGATCGATTGTTTAGTTGAACAACAACTTGTTGTGCAGAGGAAGCTTCTACGAACCTTAGCATGTCAGCATCAAGTCCCAATTCTGGGTTTCAGACGCTGAAATAGTGCGACGACATTCATTGTAATATGTTGTTCCATAGAATCCTTTTGTTCGTTCAACTTTTCCAACATTCTTTGTTGCATCATCTCTTCCATTTCCTCCATTTTCTGTTGCATTATTTATTGATTGTAAATCATTTTTTTCCAGATTCTGCTTTTAATAACGTTTTGTCCTCTGAACATCATATATCGTTCAAGCCGTTTCTTCCATATAATATGTTCCTGGCACTGTCTATGCGCTCCTCTTTATAAGGTACCAGCAATTTGTTTATGAGATATACAGACGCGCATTAATATCACAGGAAGTACATACATATATACAGTAAAATATCTCACATCATTTTGTAGGTTACTCTACCAGATGTTTTCTTGACAGATCAACTTACCATCCAGGTTTGACTCAAAGTTTTTATCTTTTTTAAATGTGAAACTTCTATATTATACCAAAAGAGGATTGAAGAAGCTGATAATTCAGTAAGTGTAATGTGCAAATGTTACAAGAACTATAATGTGCTCTTGTATTTCAGGTTCAAGATATTAGGAGTTTGCAATTCTATGTTTGCTACTATGTGTGGGGCAACTTCAGAACAAGATCTAATAAATGTCAAGAAAGCAGTGTTTATCAAATCTTATACATATTCGTCGTAATTATTCACTTTTGGTCTCGGTTCATTCAGGTGTTTTAATAATATAGAACCAAGTCATAACCCTATGCAATAGCAATCACATTACAACTACATTCATCAATACCTAATGTCAGAACTCTAAGTACTAGAAAATCTAAAGCATTACTAACAAGGCCACAAAATAATAGTTTTAGAGATAAGCATGAGTTAATTTAAGCTTGCTTTCTTCAAAATACCTTCCTTATTGTGGTAAAATCTATTACATATACAGATAAGCAGGTTAGATGTTTTCTGCAGCACATATCAGAAAACGAGCAACAAGAAAATATTTCCACTGAAATGGTACCTTATATACCTATTATGGTACATATCAGTTTATAGTTTCAACAATATCCATTAGCAGGCACAACTTTGAGAAAACGGGACTCGTCTTTTGACAAGTTAATGAATACTTCAGATAAAGAACAAGCAAGATCACGTTCAATGAATATGACAAACCAATTGCCATAGCTGCACCACTGATCCTAACATAAATTTGAATATCAAAGACCAACTGAGAGGTATTTAAAGCATAGCTCAAGCAATTCCTTGTTATTGCTTTTCCTAAGATCACCCAGAATGATTCGCACCAGTTAGATCATGGCTTTTTTTAGAAATTTCCAAAACATATACGCTACTTTATAAAGAGGAACTGAAGTTACTCATGAGATTCATTCCACAGGAACACAGTATTTACTAAACAACTTACAAAATGTTGAATTCCTCCCGATTGATATCCTTAAAGAAGAGCACCAGGAGTGGTTTCCATCGCTGGCCGTCAATTGCTGAAATTAAGAGGAACTAAATGTAGGCACATTATAAAAAACCTTCATATCAAAATGTTCTCAACCATGGTAAAAAGGACTGACAATAGTTATTGCTAGCAGTGATATATCACTCCCTCTTGTTTCTCAGAAATGATAAATACCAGACAAATAAGAGAGAGAAATAACAGAGACAAATAATACATTGGTGACATGCATTTGAACAATTGGAACTTCAACACAAAAATCAGGTTATTCTACATACTGAAGCAAACAAGAAAAGGAAACGGGCTAATAGGAAATAAAAATGTCCAAAAATTGGAACTTCAACACAAAAACCTAATACCCAAAAACTGAAGCAAACAAGAAAAGGAAAAATAAATAATGCACAACCAACAAACATATACTTCAATAAGAAAATCTTACATTTTATCAAATAGGAGATGAGAAATTACCGTATGAAGAGGCAGTAAGGCTAGTGGGGTAGTGGTGGGAGTAATTCGGGTCAGAACCGAAACCCGAATTCAGCCTCCGCAACAGCCTCCAGTTCAGCCTCCGCAGCAGCCGAAGACGGTGGCGACACCGGTGAGTGGTGGGATGAGGGGGGAAAGTGTGGTCAATTTGTGGACGGCGTGTGTTTATGAAGGGTCAATTTGTGACGTCGTTGGCTTTACTGGTGAAAGAGGGGATTTAATTTCAGATGAGATAGATGAACTATGTGAAAGAGGGGGCGATGGTTATGAATTTATCTGGTTGGATGTATTGACGATGAAGTACTGGGTTTAATTAGTGGGGGAAAGGGGAAAAGGGATTGTATATAATCACTGTATATATTTACATTATAAAAATAAATAAAAAATATAAAAAATAGGGATTGATTTGGTGGGTTTAGCAAATTTCAGGCGGTAAATTGAGGAGGGAATGAAAAACCGTTCCATTTAAAAAATATTTCATCCGAACCGTTCTCATAAATAGGTCTACTGGAACGGTTTACAGATCCGTTGCAAAAAAATATCTATTGCAACGGTTCCGCTAAAATTGCAACGGTTTGATACTTGAAGCGTACTGATACCGCCCAAATGATATTGTAACGGTTACAACCGTACTATATACACTCTATGGCAATGGTTTGTGAACCGTTGCTAAAAAACTGTTCCCGTAGGCACATTTTCCAGTAGTGAGTTAAGCATGTGTTACTTATGTTATGCCCCGCAGTAATACGTCGATGTTACGCCCCACAGTAATATATTACGATGATGCAACGCCCTGCAGTATTACATAGATGTTACGCTCAGCAATATTATATTACGACGATGTTACACCCTGTAGTATTGTACGTTGAAAATTGTCATAAGATAATTGACCTCAGTTCAAGCACAAGATTATTTGGAGATTATAAGTATTATGCTATTTCAAATAAGTGATAAGCAAAATTCGTGAAAGTGAGAGTGTAAGAAAATTGATGAAAATGAGTTTTCGTCAAAGTTTGACATTATGAATTAAAATACGGTCCAAGTTACAATACCCCGTATTTATGGACTAGTGCCATACAAGGTATCACATGACCATGATACTAAGGTGTATGAAGTGTGTTAAAAGTGAGTTGTATTTTAAGTAATACGAGACAATTCTTAATTATGTAGATATTTAGTTAATTAAGGATTTTGGTGGAAGATTAACAAGGTGATTAATGAATTTTGGATAAAGACTAATGGCCCCAACGTGGCATCCCATAAAGTCTTGATCAAAGACTAATATGTGACTCTTAAGTGCACAAAATAGGTGGAACGTTTGGAGAATTAATGTGGCCTAGTCATCACAAAAATGTGGGGCCCACACCCAAAAGATTTAAGAGACCACTTTAATTCATTTTGAGACTCTACGAGTCAAAATAGGTTTCCACAAGAAAATTTCATCCAAGATCATCCAAGTCATATATGATAGTAACGTAAGTTACTTCAATTCATACGAGACTTCTTAGCATAATATCAATGAGATTTTGCGATTCTAAGAGAGTACGGTGTAATATTTCTCAAGAATATCATACATATTTTTTTCTACTTCAATCCGCTATTACATGGTTTGTCGTAATTGACATATGTTAGAGGGTTGTCAAGAGAATCGGCGCAAGTATGTTAAGGCTATCCCTTCTTTTCTTTTGGAATGATGCATACGATAGAAACGAAACGAGTAAATGCAAAACTTCCATAAATTACTCTATTCATAAAAGTATTAGAGATGCCTATGATCTTGAATTCCCATATGTCTTACTGTTCTATCGTGTGTTCATGGGTCTCAGAAAATACATAAGTTGATAAAGTTTGTTTTATGATATTAATCAGAGATATAATGGTCTTATGATGTTCTGAGAACTTTTATTGACGCACATCTCATGCATTACATTCATTTATACATGTACATTGACCAATGACCAGACGACGTTATATACACGTATATATGTAAATTATATTTATATGGTATATGGGAAATTTCGGCATTATATACGCACCACCACCTGATCAGCTGGTATACGTTTATGAATTTTCCCACAGTGGCCGAGATGATATGATGGGATGCACTTAGAGGCTTGATGATGTTATGAACGCATGTACCTATGCACGGCATGAAATTCATACGGATATGCATGACGCTATAAGTATTTCATGGTTTACAGGGTTATCCAAACTTTCAGGTTGAGTCATGTACTCCATGTTTCTTCCATGTCTTTTATATACCTATTTGTGTGCGTTGCATACTCAGTACGTTATTCGTACTAACGTCCTTTGTTGGGGACGTTGCATTCATGCCTTTAGGTATAGAAAATCAGTTTGATGAGCCCTCATAGTACACGAGGTTAGCATTCAGCAAAGGATCGTTAAGACTCTACCTCATTCGGAGTGCAGCCGAGTCTATGAGTCATTGGGTCAGAAGATTGCTGCAGACTTATGGGTAGGACGGTACCTTGTCCCACTTGATGTCAAATAATCTTAGAGGCTTTGTAGACAAAGGTTCATTTTGTACAGTATGTCAGAGGCCTTGACGGCCCATAATGGTTCATTTATACAATGTTTCCCACAGATAGTTGTACATTACGTGTTGTGGCCATAATGTCCAATTTACCAATGATAGTACGATAAGAAATATATGTTACGTTGGTACTCGGTTGAGTAAGGTACCGGGTGCCCATCGCGGCCCATTGGTTTGGGTCGTGACAAAAGTGGTATCAGAGCAGTTCTGTCCTAGGGAGTCAACAAGCCTTGTCTAGTAGAGTCATTTTTATGGGTGTGTTATGCACCACAGTTATAAGTAGGAGGCTACAGGAAATTTAGGTCTGTCACTCTTTCTTCCTACTCTAAATCGTGTGGTAAAGCTCAGTTGTAAGAACTCAATTTCCTAAACTCTATCTTATTCATAATACGACGATGACTACACCTAGAAAGACGGTTGGTAAGGGATTGAATGCGATTGTGGAGGAGTTGAGTTAGAGGAACTCGATTTTGTATCATGCTTATGATGAGTTAATATAAGGTCTTCCGTAGATTGTGTGTGTACTAAGACGTGTGAGCTTCTGGAAAAGGAGCCCTAAGGCATGAATATCTATCCACCTATATGGTAAAAAGCAACGAGACAATCAGAAGGTAGATACAAGTTTTAACAAGTAAAAGAAGCAAGATGAAGAAGGGTACAATGTACCTAGTTAGTAGAGATGAACATTATCTAAGAGAGATATAAGCATTTTGAGTTACCTTCAACAGTAACAGAGGTATGTACAATTTGTCACACCCATTTCGGTTATGCCCTATGGGGGCTAACAGGTGGAGTTAGGAGAAGGACGAGATATCAGGAATCCGGCTAGGGTTAGAGTAACCCAAATGGTGAATGGATTGTTTATGTTAGTTGACATTTCCGAAGGATATTACGAAAGTGTAAATATATCTCCTTGTGAGACACCCAGATGGTGCACTCTAAATAGTACAACTGGCTTTGAGTACTACAAAGACAGGCACTGGAGGCCTGAAAGGGATAAATATCACCTTAGTGTGGCTCCCGTCCCTAGTAGAGAGATAATATTAGGCAACCATAAGAGCCAGAGGATGGAGCAAGGGGAGCTAAGAGTAAAAGAATATCTTGTAGAAGTTTTCAGAATAAAGTGATAGACAAAAATTTTAGCGGGAAATACGAAGAGAGTTAATGAAGCATTATGAGTAAGATGTGATACATGGATGACAACGTTAGATCAAAAACATGAAAGTATTACATAGTCTATAGTCAAGTGAGGGAGGAGATGAGAGGTGACAAGCTTTAAGACAACAAAAGAGTACATCACATACACTTAGATCCTCACTTCGAGAAATAAGTTTGTGACTCTAACATAATTACCAAAAGTAAAAGTTAGACCCCAAGTAATACAAATCAGTATGAGCTGGTGAACAAGGTAAACTAAACATGAATTAGGGACTGAGTGATTTGATAACGGTCTGTATCATGAGAAATTCAGAGAATGGTCATTCAGGAAGACCCTTCCCTAAAGCAAGAAATGTGGGCAAAGTTAAGCTTAATGGACTGTATGTGCCAGTTACACTAAGTGTCACCCTCGCGAGTAAGGAAATTTGTTATCCTTAGTACAGAAGGATTACTGCAAGGTGAGTAAGGGTCATCGATGATGTGAATTGATGCCAAAGATGAAGAGGTAAAACATCTATACGTAGATCATCGTAGCACTAAATCATAGTACTCCCCTAACGTGGGGAATATAGAGTTATGTGGCATTAAGTCAGAATTAAGTAATTCTAGTAACTATGGAATGGTAAAGGAAGAGTGCGACAAAAATGAAAAGGCATGAGATTGCACTTATTCATATCCCATAGATATGCTACGATTCCAGAACATTATGCAAGCACGACGTCAAGAGGGGGGGGGGAGTAAGGGTTCCTGCCTGAGATATTATTGATAAATAAGAAGCCATGGCAAGAGGTAAGTTAAGATAAAGAAATTAACCCACGAAATATTACGCGGAATATTGATATGAGAATGGGCCAACAGGTAGTTAGTAGTTGATTCAGGAAGACCCTAAGTTTTGGCTATACAAGAAGAACCGACAAATTAACAGATCATGCAAGATAAACATAGTAAAACCCAATATAATGAATTCAGCCTCGCAGTTATGACATTGTAAAAATTAAGATATATTCAGATAAGAGTTGGGGTAATCAAAGGTACCAAATGAGTGTTACTGAAGTAAAAGAGAATGCCACTAGTAGGACAGTCAAAATATAAGTTCAGAAGCAACCCTTCAAGCACAATGTCGTGGAGGAAAGTAACTACGGATAATTATAGGAGAGGAAGGCAATCGAAAATTCCGTCGAGTATGCGATTTAATACGCTCGCAGCTTTACAAGAGTCAGAGGGTCTTCCCTAAGTACTTCAACGAAAGGTTAGCTGAGAAAAAAAAAGGAAGAAGGCTTCAACCTAAGCACAATGACCTAAATAGGAAATGGTCTTGTAACAACAGTCTCACAACAACATTGTATGCACTTCATAAGAAAGTGTCACCTACCGTGGCTAATGAACGGGAAGTAAAATTAGAAGTGACATTCAAGATCATATAAGTTGTATGGAATTCCAATACGTGTGGGCACTAAGGTAAGATAAGTATTCACGCAACAAAGGGGCAGGAAGACTAGGAAAAGTAATAGCTTATGTTTAAAGAAAGCTGATAAGGAAAGAAAGGAACTATTCGATCAATGATCCAGAGTTAGTTACATTATGAACGCACTTAATATTTCAGAGTATTATGCATGAAATTTACATGTTGACAATCATACAGTCGTAGAAGACTCTGGTATACGTTAAAAGAAAGAATTGAGTCATGGTCATAGACAAAAGATTGAATTGTTAGAAGATTGTATCATGGACATTCCATAGCGTCCATGAAAGGCTAAAGTAATAACTAATATCAAGAGTCATAGATCGGAAGATAGATTAAGAATACATAAAGGTTGATTAGAAGGCAGAGGAAACTAAAGTGTTAAATCAACCAAGGAAATCAGGGGTCTGATTGTCAAACCCAGAAAATTATAGAAATCGTGATTGAGAACATTGAAAAATCACCCTTAATATCAGTGGTACAAGAGAGATAATATAGTAGCAATATTCTATAACGGCTCTACGATAAAGCCAGTAAGAAGAGTACCCCCATCGTAAGAAGTCAGTATGAAGCTCCTACCGGATTATATATGCACTAAAGTTGCAATCATTATAATAGAGCTTCAAGTTATGAATGTGAATTATACCTATGTGTAAGGGAGGTTATGAAAGGGATGGACGAATGTGAGGCGATATTTAAGGTTAGTAAGGTAAAGGTGAACACCGTACGATATACTCAAGTGCAGAAGGTTGTGAATAGTCCATACTTCAGTTAGAAGGCTAGAAGCACTGGGATTCAATATCTAGGAATGAAACCAACGTCGTCAGCGGCATATCTTCCAGCCTATGGTTTCTAGGTACCGAGAGGTTTAGTTAAGGGAGTAAAGAAGAGTTTGAGACGATGTAATGTCTCGCTTGATATTCCTGAATAACGTAAGGAAATCTACGGTGCAATCAAGATAAAGAAGGTTGCGAGTTGTATAAATAGATATGTTTAGGTCACAAGCTATGTATGGTATAACGACAAAGTTTTAGGAAGACAGGAGTAACGATAAGAAAGGCGAGTGAGGAGGTGACGAAAATGGATAAGTCCTAAGGATTAAGCCCATGGAAACAAAAAGAGCTTATGGTTTCTCTAAGTTATATAAAGCTTAGTATATCATGAATGAACTTAAAGGAGTCTGAGACTAATAGCATTTAAAAGAGATGGAATGATGCCCTGGTAGTAGAATAAGGGTGTAATTGTGATAGATAAAGGATGGCGTTTGGGTCTTCCATTGAGTAATGATTTCATGAATTATACAAGATCAAAATACCCACGTAAGGCGAATCACATTGGGATGACTATTATATGAAATAGGGTTATGGAAGTAAAGTATCACCCTAGGTGGATCAGGAAAATCACTTCGAATGTTTCACGATGCAATGCAAGCCCTATTGGCAATGTATTACGTAAGAAGTTTAAAGTTATCAATGGAAGATTGTACATCAACGTTGAGGTGAATCAATAAATGGATGTGTAAAAGTTAAAAAGTACGAGATGAGATTAAGCTATCAGTATTAAGATGAAAAGTAATGAAGAAGCGTTAAATAACTTAGTTTTATGCATATAGGATAAGCAACGAGAGTAACCTGATGTAACGACCCGAGTGGTCGTTTTTCTTTATAGAACCTCGTGCCTCTAAATAAGACTTCCCGTACTTACTTTTACTGATTTATGACTTGCGGGGATGGTTGGTTCGAGATTTGGAAGAGTTTGGGTTGGAATTGAAACACTTAGTTCCTTAAGGTTAGGCTTAAAGGCCAAGTTTGATTTCGGTCAAGATTTTTATTAAATGAACTCCGAATCAGGATTTGAAGGTTCTAATAGGTTTGTATGATGATTTCGGACTTGGGCATATGTTCGCAACGGGTTTTGGATGACCCTGGGGTGTTTCAGCGATAAATAGTGAAATATGATTCTTGAAGTACAAAAATTAAGGGTTGGAACGTGTTTTGGTCATATCGAGGTCCGAACGAAATTTCGAGACCGGGAATAGTTTGGTAATGTCATTTATGACTTTCTCGCAAAATTTTGTATCATTCCGAATAGTATAATTACGTTTGGACATGTTGGAAGTAGATTCAAGAACTCAAAGTTCATAAGTTGGATTTAGTAGGCTTTGGGGTATGATTCTTAGATTTAATGTTGTTTGGGGTGTTCCGAAGGTTCAAGCGAGTCTATTTTATGATTTAGAACTTTTGGGTATATTTGAACGGGGCCTCGGGGGCCCCGGATGCCATTCAGACATCGCGCGAGGCAAGTTCAAGCACTAAATGAGCTGCTGGTGCTCCAGATTTGGTGCGACCGCACATGCGGAAGGCTAGCCGCAGGTGCGAGACTTGCAGTAGATCCTTCGCAGATACGACCCAAGGGAGGATGCACAGGTTCCGTAGATGCGGCCCTTTTTCGCAGAAGCAGAGCCGCAGGTGCGCTCCCTACCAGCCCTTCCCCTTTCTGCAGATCGGATGATGGTCCGCAGAAGCGAGGCCGCAGGTGCGGTCCACACGCCGTAGGTGCGAAAGTACTGGAGGAAATACGATTTTTTTAAAATCGGGACTTAGGCATATTTGAGGGCATTTATTACATCCTTGGGAAATTTAGGAGCTTCTAAAGCAGAGATTTCAACTTAGCATCTTGAGGTAAAATTATTCCTACTTAATGTGCGTTTAATAATTGGTTTTTGGGTAGATTAAAACACAAATATTTGTGAAAGTTATGTGTTTAGAGTAAAACCTAGGGTTTTGGTAAAAACAAGATTTAACCACGAGCATGTGGGCCCCGGGGTGAATGTTAGGAATCTTGCGAACTAGATTGGGTAATCAGTTTAATGGGGGAATTGTGATCTTTTGAGCATAAATTGACTAGTTTATGTGATGTTTGGTTAGTTTCGAGTTGTTAGGCGACGAATTCGGAAGTTCGGGCGCATTCTTGAGTTGGAAGTAGGCTCGAAACGAGGTAAGTATCCTTTCAAACCTTGTAAGAGGGAATTTGTCCCCATAGGTAAAGTACTTAATCATGTGCTATTAATTGTGGGGGATACGTACACACGAGGTGACGAGAGTCCGTGCGTAGCTACTATCATGCTTAAGTCCGGTTAGCCTATGACCCCAAAAGTATGCTTATTTGTTATACCTGAAACTTTATTGTGAAGTTAACTTGCTTAGACCATATCTAATTGGTAAATAGAACCTAATAGAGTGAACAATATCTTTGTGACATTTAAAGAGAAGTTGACATTTCTTGAATACTTGCTTTCTTGATAAATCCTATATTTGCTTTCTTGATGTGCTTAATTGTATTGCGTGCGTCGCATGTGTCACGCCCCAAACCTTGGGAGGCGTGGATGGCACCCGATGCCGCACTTACCCGAGCGAACCACACTGCAAACCTTTTTTTTGTGTAACCATCATGGGGCAACATGTCCACAATTCGTAATGTACATTTGTATGTGGAAAAATATTGTATTATTGAATCATTTTTTCTTAAAACATGAATACATATGGGCCGTCAAGGCCTCTGACATACTGTACAAAATGAACCTTTGTCTACAAAGCCTCTACGATTATTTGAAATCAAATGGTACAGGGTACCGACCTACCCATAAGTCTATAGCAAAACTCTTACACGATGACTCATAGACTCGACTGCACTCCGAATGAGGTGAAGTCATACCGATCCTTCGCTGAATGCCAATCTCGTCTAGTACGAGGGAACGTCAAACTGATTGTCTATACCTGCGGGCATGAAACGCAACGTCTCCAGGCAAAAGTTTCGTCAGTACGAATAGTGTACCGAGTATGTAAGGCACATAAATAAGTACATAACAGACATGGAAGAAATATAGAGTAACTGACTCAACGTGGAAATCTTGATAATTATGTAAATTATGAAATACGTATAATGCATGCATATGTACATATTTCATAACATCAGCAGGCCTCTAAGGGCATCCCATCACAACATCTCGGTCACTGTGGGCAAATCATCAACGTATACCAGCTGATCAGGTGGTGGTGCGTATATAACCTCGTAGCCATTTCCATATCCCATATACATATACATACATATATACACGTATATAATATCGTCTGAGTCATAGGTCAATGTACATGTATAAATACATGAAATGCATAAGAAATACGTTAATAAGATTTTCTCGGAGTGCCATAAAACTCAATATGCCTTTCGGATAAACATTATCAAATACGTATTTTTCTGAGACCCATGAGCAGAAGATATAATAATAATTCACACGGGGAATCAAAAATATATACACCCCTAGTATTTCTATGAATAGAGTCATTTATGAGAGTTGCGTATTTTGCTTGTTTCATTTGTATTATTTGGATAATGAAAAAAAGAAATAAATGATAGCCTTAACATACGTGGAGCAAGAAACATCCGTATGACATATTGGAAAAGATTACACCGTACTCCTTTAGAATTGCAAAACTAAATTATACGTTGTTACTGTGCCGCGAAATCTTGTTGGTTGAAGGAATCAATTGTAGCGTTTAGAAAATGAAGAAATCTTTCTTCACGTCAGGTTGTAGAAAGTTTGGTTGAAAGACGTTATGTAAAATGGCTAACTTTGGTTAAAAGAAATTTTGATGAAAGAAGAGTTATCAATTCTGATGGTTTAGGTTTAGTCTTTACTGGATATGGAAAACAATAAAGTGAAGGTGTATCATTTTCCACCTATGCAATGTGGCTAGTTGCCACGTTTTGAGGAAATGGAAATTATTAAACTTTATCCACTTATTAGTTAGTTAGGTAATGTCCCGTTACGCAGTAATTAACTAATTACCCGTATAATTAAAAATTATCTCAAATTACTTAGAATACTACTCACTTTTAACATACCTTATATACCTTACTATCATGGTCATGTGGTACCTTGTATGGTACTAGTCCATAAATACCGAGAATTATTGTTCGGCCCGTATTTTATCTCAACATGCCAAACTTGGATGAAAATTCATTTTCCTTGACTTGCTTCTCCTCTCACCTTCACGAATTTACTCATTTTCTTTAATTCGTGTACCCTTTATCCTTCATGGCACTTAATTATCGCTTGTTATAAATAGCGTAACTACGTTAACCTCAAGATAATCTCATCCCCAAGTCTACGTGGATTTACTGAAGACGAAACTTTTAACGTACGAAAACGGGAGATGTAACACGTAACATCTCATTTCCGATCTTATATCAATTCACTTGTGGCGTACTTCCACGTACAAAAATATGGGGTGTAACACATTTATGATCCACGAGTAGGATAATAGATGCATTTATGGTTCGCATCGTTCGACCCTCTGGCAGTGCAAATTTTATTATTATGTTGGACCGGTTCGTACGCCCACGACACTTTCTGTGCATGCTATTTGCTTGGCACTGTTGTGACTTGAACCGTTTAAAATGACTTGGAACACAAATTGTTATCTGAAATGATAAGAACTTATGTATAAATGTATTTATGGAAAAGCTTGTTATTCCTGTTATTTTCTGCTATTTAGCCATGATATTCATGCTTAGTCTCATGCTTATTAAAATGTTTGGCCCTAGTAAGTGTCAAGTCGGCCTCTCGTCACTACTTCTTCGAGATTAGACTGGATACTTACTGGGTACATGATATTTATGTACTCATGCTACACTTCTGTACTTAATTGTACAGGTTCTGAGGTAGGTGCATCTGGTTACTAGTCCGGAGCACGTTCTTGATTTTCTGAGGCAGAGATTCCACGCTGAGATGCTTCTCTTGATGTCGTTCAGCAGCGCATTGGAGTCTTTTATTTTTCTTATTCTGTCTATTCTATTTCAGAAAGTAGGGTAGATTTATTCTTTTTGTTCATTCTACCAGATACCCGTATACTTGTTACACTAGTTCCTAGCGCACACATTGGTAGACTATTCTTTTGGGGATGTAATTATTTAAACTTGATTTCTTTTGATCATTTCAATTAAATTTGCCTTTTGACATTTGTTATTTTTTCATGCCTAGTGGTTGAAATTTAGGTATTGTTGGAAAGATTTTTTATAAAATGAATGAGACTCACTAGATTAATTGTGTTGGCTTTCCTAACATCGGCGTTGGGCGCCATCGCGACCTAGATTAGAATTTGGGTCGTGACACCTGGAGTTTGGTAGCAGATCTCAGTAAAGAAAAATTGAAGTATGAGTTATGGTATAGTATGGCCTACTTAGATGTAGTAAACCTAATGACGCCCAGAGGGACAACTTGGCATAATTTTGTATATGTTCACAAAGTGAGGCCTATAGATTAGCTAAAAGCTGGAGGAAAGAGGAGAGAAGAGTCGCATAGGCGCACATACAAAGTTAGAGTCATACAAGTTGTATGATTGAAAGTAGCAACAATTACAAAATTATAAGAATTCTGACTATAAGTCATAGTGTGAGAAAGAGGCTTAAAGGGGGGAATGCCCTGGCCTTTGGATTCATTCAAAGAACAGTTGCCTAAATGGCAAGAAGAATATTAAAGTATTCGCAAGAGCTATAGGTTATGAGAATAATAAATGCATCAGTCAACATTCGTGGAAGAATGTTCCAAAATGGGGGAATGATGTTATGCCCCGCAGTATTACGTCAATATTACGCCCCACGGTAATATATTACTATGATGCTACGCGTTGCAGTATAACATTGATGTTACACTCCGCAGTATTATATTACGACGATGTTTCACCCTGTAGTATTGTACATTGACTTAAATCGGTCAATGTGTATGAAGAATTAGGCTTTTCTTCATGTATATGGATGAAATATTGTCCAAATCTCCAAGATAGAGGTCAATTCCAGTCTGATTTGGAGATGTCATTTTCCGAAACACTTTCCAAAATAGGGAAAGTACCTAAGTAATACCATAGACACGTGACCAATAACGATGAAACACAATACGGAAAGCAAATAATGGAAGAATCACATTATCAACTGGATTATGAGAGGCATTTAAGGGGAAGGCGGCAAGGGTTCTTCATAGAAAGAGGGAGAATAGAGAGAATTTAGGGGCGGTGGCTTAGGAAAATGGGTCTTTAAAGTTGGGTTATGGAGATATAAGGAAATAAGGGGAGGTATTATGAGCCATTTTGTAACGATCTCGACGGTCGTTTTGAGAGTTATAGCCCCGACCCCTTATCTACTTCTTTCTCCGTGTCTTTGTCTTCTTATGTGTCTTGCCGGGAGGTGTTGGTTGTGGTTTCGGAGTGTGTTGGGACACTTAGTCCCTAAACTTTCTTAGGATTTTGACCGTAGTCGAAATTGTGTGAAGAACAACTCCGGAATGGTCATCGATTTTGTTAGCTCCTTCGGGTGATTTTTGACTTAGGTGTGTGTCCGGATTGTGAATTGGAGGTTTCTAGGTCATTTAGGCTTGAATTGTCGAAATTTAAAAGTTTGAAGATTTTGACCGGTAGTGGACTTTTTATATGAAGGTCAGATTCCAATTCTGGATGTTGGAGTGTAAATCGGATGTGTTTAGGTAGATTTTAGCATCAATTGTAGAAATTGGAAGTTTGAAGTTCATCAAGTTTGAATCGGAGGGTGAATTGTGTTTTTAGCGTTGTTTGGTGTGATTCGAGGGCTCGACTTCGTATGGTGTTTAAGAATTGGTTGTATGTTTAGTTGAGGTCCCGGGGGCCTAGGGTGTGTTTCGGATGCTTAATAGATGAAATATTGGACTTATGCAATTGCTGAAGTTTTCCTAGTTTCTGGTGTTTTGCACCTCCGGTGAGGATCAAGCGCAGAAGCAGAGTTGGGAGACCCGATCATGGATCGCAGGTACGAGGGAAGTACCGCATCTGCGATGCACACAGATAAGTCTAAGGGACCGTAGGCACATAGGAGGACCACATAAGGGGACAGTAATTCGTAGGCACGCGCACACAAGTGCGACCCAAGGGTCACAAAAGTGGACCCTGAGTTTTTAAGTGGAGCCCCCACCCGCGAGGGGAATTCAGCATGTGTAGTGGTGCAGGTGCGATGACACGTCCGCAGATGTGGAAGAACTGGGCAGAAAAAGGGAAATTCGAGGGTTTGATTCCCATTTGGATTTTGGGACTTTGAAAGCTCGGTGTTAGGCAATTTTTCGAGGTTTCTTCAAAAATATTGTTGGGGTAAGTGATTCTAACTTGGATTGGGATATATTTCATGAATCGATTGCTATTTACATATTCTAATTTGGGATTTGAGATGGAAATTTGGGGGGAAATGGCAGAAGGTTCATAGGCTAATTTCAAGTTTTGGAAGGCGATTTGAGAAATTCATGTATGGTTAGACTTGTGAGTGAATGTGTGTTCGTATTTTGTTACTTTTACCCGATTTGGAGACGTGGGCTGGGGAGGCTTTTTGGGGAGATTTCGTAATTGGTCGCTTTAGCTTAGATTTCATTGTCTATATTAGTATCTTAAAGCTATATTTATGGTATGTAATTGATTTTTGCTATATTTGGGTCATTCGAAGTCGGATATTTGTGGGAAGAGCATTGCTACCAATTTATTTAGCTTGATTCGAGGTAAGGGCTTGCCTAACCTTCTGTGGGGGAAATCCCTTAGGATTTGGTATTGATATTGATATGTGAGAGTCGTGTACGCGAGGTGACGAGTGCGTACACGGGCTATTTGTTGCAAAACCTGATGTTTACTGAGTAATTACCTGATTTTACCTTAATTGAGTTTACTAGCATATGTAGTTACCATGTTAGCCTAGAATAACACGTTTACATGTCTTAATTGCTCAACTGAAATCTTTGCACCATGCTGAAGGAAATCATTCTTCTTTTCTTGAATTGTTCAGTTCTGTTTTTGCACCTATCGTCTGTAGTTACTTGCATTGTGTATTTATTTTGGGACTACGTGACGGTATCTCGAGAGATCCTTTTGCATATTTACTCTTGGGACTACGGAACGGTATCCCGGGAGACCCCCCTGCACATTTACTTTTGAGACAACGAGGCGGTACCTCGGGATTTCTCCATGCATATTTACTTTTGGGACTACGATATGGTATCTCAGGAGATCCCCTGTCGCTTATTTCCACGTGTTGTTCTTTTATTTCATTGTATTTTCCTTTGTCGAACTCTAGTTTTTTATTATATTGCTTTATTCTGCTTCTTTTATTATTATATACCAGTGGGCCTGACCTGAGCTCGTCACTACTTGACCGAGGTTAGGCTCGGCACTTACTGGTACCAATTATGGTGTACTCATGCTATTATTCTGCACATCTTTTGCGTGCAGATTTAGGTGCTCCTCATCAGCCGCATTACCAATGAGTTCGAGACAAATTTTGGAGACTTCAAGTAATATCTGTCATGTCCGCAGACCTCGGAGTCCCCTTATATTCTTCCCGCGTCAAACATTTTCTGAATTTTTTTTTACTAGACTCTGGTGTATAGAGATGTTATTTCCTTTCCGTATCTTGTGACTCATGATATTCCTTGTTTTGGGAAAGTTATGTACGTTATTGTTTTGGTTATTGTACATGTCGAGCGACATCATTTTTAATTATTCAGTATCTATTGCAGTGAAATATTAAGCTTTGCTTCCGTTATTTGTATTTTCTGTAAATAATTCGGCTTACCTAGTCGTAAAGACTAGGTGCCGTCACGACATGTTTAAGAGGGATTTTTGGGTCGTGATACATTCATCTTATGAGATGAACGACTGTGATTTTAAAGAGAGAGACGGGACGGGTCAGTTGGGCCCCAATCGGGTTGGAATAAAGGGGTCGTTTGGTCTGGGGTAGGAGAAATTGGGCTAAGGTTTGGGCCATCTCTTGGTCCAAAAATTGGCTTAGAATTGGGAAATGAATTATAATACGCGAGAATTATTTAAATTAATTTATAACAAGTAATTTATAAATAATAAAAATAATACTTATGTAGTAAAACGATTTAAAATAATAGCTTAACATTACAACAATGTAGAAATGCTATTATAGCACAAATAATGTAATAAGATATAATTATGCATAGAATATTGTTTACCTCGAAAATGGTTTTAACAATTGAATATGACTTGTGGTTCTAAAAATATGTGATTTATTCCAATACTAGTAAGTAAGAAAGAAATATTAAGTGTAAGTAAGAGGAAATGATAACTAAACCAATGTTGTCAAAGGAATGGGAGCCTCGATCCCGATAGCCTTGGGGTCTCGATGTCAGTTAATAGCAATAAAGTATGAACAATAAATGAAGAACAATAAAGCTAAAGAATAATCTTGAGCACAAAAAGCAAGAATAGCAGAGTAGAATGCTCTATTGCAGTGAATGATCCCTTTTTACAAATGATTGGAGTCCCCTTTATATAGGAGGGGAAAATAAATTTCTATTTATAGTAAAAAATACTATTAGTACATCTCTATAACCGCCTAATATGGATTTGTACGAACCAATCCTGAGATTTACGCCATCACCTATATGCCTTTGAGAAATTCCCGATTTTTCTTGACTATCAACGATTTTGCACTACCTCGAGGTAGGCCGTGTCGGATATTCGATGCACTCTCTCGAAGTATGCATTTTGAGACCGAGCTCTACTTTACTTGGGGCCTTCCGATCTCGGGCTCGAAACGCAACAGAGACTTCCAAATCGGACTCCTCCAGTTTCCGCCGTATACAAATAGTCCCTGTATTTCTTAGAATGAAATGATAATAGGTCGTGCGGAGGCCACGTCTGCACAGTTCTAAAAAAAATTAATCGATAACGGTTGTTGGCCGTCCTTTTACCTTCTCCAACAGGCATAGATGACCCCTATAAATACTCCAATCCTTCACTCTTCATACTTTTACTGTCTACAACATCTTCAAATCTTCATCAACTCTTCTATACACTTACCCCTTCCTTGTATTCATTTTTTAACCAGTTTCTTCTTCTAAAATTTCACAGCAAAATGACCTAGAAATATAAGACAGTCCCCCAAAAAGAGAAAGCCCCTTCGCCTTCACACTCGTCTAAAAACAAAACGGTGGTACCTCCTTGCATTGAGGAGTGTACCCCTGGGCCTTGTGACACGTCTTCTGATTTCAAGGTTGAAAACCCTTCCTCGGTTGCGGGGCGATGTGAACCCATGTCTCGGTATATCAACCTAATAACCAAACATGAACAAGTGTGGGCGGATTTCCGTTGGGGGGATGGAGTACAAGTGGAGATCCCTTCAACTGAAGAGGATATAACCACTCAAAAGGCAGGTTACGTAAGAGTATACACATACCCATTCACCTTAGGTGCCGTAGAACCCTCTTTGCCCCCGCTAGATCCAGTGATCCTCGATTTTTATCGACAATGTTGGGCGACGCTCGACCAAATCTATCCTCCCTTCTGGAGAATTGTTTACTTGATTAGGTATTTTTCGAATCAGGACGAGGGGATGTCTTTTACCCTCGACCATCTGATTAGACTGTATAGCCCCCGTCACTATCGAGGTGGCCTTATAAAATTACAACGTCGATCCTCGAAGTCTTTCTTCACTAGAATCGATGAATATAAAGACCGAGGGTGGATGAGCCGCTTCATTTGAGTTAGGACCTCCGACCTGACTCCTGCTGAAAAGATGCCATTCCCTAAGGAATGGAATATGATGAGTAAGTTTGGGTTTGTCGAGTACGTCTTATAAATTAAATGTTTTCTCTTCCATTCGAACTAACTATATTTTGATGACGTAGCCGTCGAGTGGTACCCCGGTGCAGTTAAGGACCTCCCGGGCTGGGTTCAGCAACTAGCTTCAACCTCCACATATGCTGAACGCGTCTGGTGCGACTTGGCCAAAGACCGATGGGAGGACAAAAACCACGGTTAGTTTTTATCAATGACATATTTGAGTTCCTTAGTGAAATATCTCTTGATAGCACACTTAACTTTTGTGCTGATGTAGGCCTCAGAGATGCTGTTTCGATGAGGCCGCCCCCACCCGGCGAGGTAGAGACCCATAAACCTGCCAAAGATGATAACATAAATAAATAGTCATCGGTTGAGTCCCTGAAGCCCATGAAAACAAAAGCCCGAAAATCTAAGGTCGATACGGTGTCCTCATCTCTGGAAGCCGCCGAGTGTCTTCGTGCTAAGGTCAAAGAGGATGATCACTGCCCGTTACTGATCAAAGAAAGAGGAATCACCGATGCTACAAAGGTATGAGTTGAAGGTTTCTAAACTGAAGATCACCGATGCGGTCCAATATCTAGTTGAGGATATTCTCAAGGGGGGATCGAGTAAAGTCCCCGAACCGACCAACGACAAAAATACGCCTTGTGCCGAACGGAACTTGGTCAAGGAACTCGGGGAACCCAACCCTACAGCTCCCCGAAGGCGAGAGAAGGCCCCGATTGAGCCACTCGTGGTCATTAATGTAGATGACTCTCCACCGGGCTCAACATTTTCTACAAGGAAAATAAGGGATGCCCAAGATATGAAGACTCCCAACGTGGGGGAATCCCACGGAGAGAATGATATATTTGAAGAATGCTTCGCCGGGGTTGAGTAAGACCCCGATCTTGACGCTTCGTTCATCTTCGAAGAAGCTGAGAAGCTTCGAAAACATGTAATTGTTTACTTAACAACTATATTTTGAGTTTTGATTCTTGCTTTTCTAACCTCCTTCCTTTGTGTTTTAGGCTATGATGCTCTTTGACCAAGACTTTTCCAACTCACGAGCCGAGCTGGCCCATTGTGAAAATGAATTTAGTAAGCTCATGTCTGAGTCAGATGAGATCAAAGCTCTATATGCCAAAAGGGATGGGGAACTCAATGACCTATGAGCAAGTTTGGAGAAGGCGTCCCAAGAGCAGACCGAGTTCATTAATTAGGTAATATAGCCTTCGACGACTTATTTTATGCTTACTCATTTTGGTGTCTAATGTCTTAACTCGATTCTTGAAGCTTAAGCAGAAGGATGAACTGGTGGGGAAACTTCGGGAGGAGACTAGGGTCAAAGATGCCGAGATCCTCGGATTGAAGCAACTCATGGATGATTTGGCCTCCAATAAGGATACTCTTCAAGATAAGCTGACCTTGGTTGAGCACTAACTTCAGACTGCAAAGGAAGAAAGTCATAAATATAAGGACCTTCATACTGAGTCGGCCGCAGAATTATCCAAAGTCTTGTCCGAAGCTGATGCAATCTTATCTAAATATCAGACCGATGCTGCCGCCACCAATGCGCGGGCTTAGAAGGAAGTTGATGCGGCCGAGCTTAAGTTAATACGGGCCATAAATCAATCTCGTCTCGAATCTCGAAGGAAAACCCTAGAGGAGATACGAGTCGAAGGCTTTGATCTTTTTGCTGAGATTGTGAAGGAAAAGGCCTTGTAAGAAGAGGCAGTGACATTGCTTTCTTTAGATGAGGATTCTGCCAGCGGCTCCGGAGAGAGAGGG
>ML273314.1:22853-127441 GCA_005239495.1 Nicotiana undulata
GGGGGGGGGGGGGGAAGATGAAGTCCCTGATAAGGAAGAGGCCACCAAAGATCAGGTTGTCGAAGGTCAAGCCGTCGAAGATGCAGCTCCTGAGGAAGCTTCCTCTGATCGAGTGACCCCGATAATAGACTAAGATTCTTTCATTTTCCTTCTTTTGTGTAAGGGGTCCGTGTGGGAGCTTTGTAAACATACTTTTAGGATCATCGTCATAAATATAAAGAATCTTTTGTTTCATCTTTGTATTGTGTTAATTTTCATTTTGCCTTTGCCTTTGAATTGAGATTCGGTGTTGTTGACGATCAGTTCGATGTATTGGACTTAGAATATGATACCTTAGGTTTCGTGTTCGATCAATGATCGATAATAGGTGACCACTTAGGGTCCGATATTCGAGCTAAGCTTTAGCTCGAGACTTTCGAGTCCCAACTGGATTTCGAGCATGGTGTGCTTCGACCTTTAAGTTCTTTACGTATTGGCCCTTAGGCTCTAAAATATCGTCCCTTAGGCTCTTTAAGTTGGCCCTTAGGCTCTTTTAAGTTGGCACTTAGGCTCTTTTTAGATTGGGTCAATCCGGCCTCTAAAATGGCTACAATATTCCCCCCTTTCTGGCTAAAGACTTAGTAAAATTTTTATTATGCCTTGGCATGTTTTTATATTTGTTCGAATTTTTGATGGTTCGATTGTTTGGAACCTTGTCTGTAAGTCGATGTGTAATGACAATCGAGTACCTCTTGAGGTTTTCTCGAAGGCTGATATTTTCGAAGCCTTCACATTATTCGGGGCTGATTTTATCGAAGCCCCTTTGCTTTTGCCGAGGGTAGCCTAATTTAACCAGTATTTCAAAGTATCTGAAGGAATTTAGTTTTATGGTGGAAGTCGAACGTCTCGGAGACGCGTTATTTAGGTCGTAGTCTTTTATATGGTCGTAGCTTTCAGTCCCTAGTGAGATGGCCTTGGCCTTAATATCGAGGGGATTCCTTTTTAAGGTCTTATGAGTTCGAATATGCCTCATTGAGGTCTTATAAGTTCGAGTATTCCTCATTGAGGTCTTATAAGTTCGAGTATGCCTCATTGAGGTCTTATAAGTTTGAGTGTTTGATGACTCGACGTGTTGATTATTGATGACAATCCCCGAGTATTCAGGTGTATTTTGCCCTTGAGCCGTTAAATGTTAAAATAATAGACTTCGTTGAGGCACAAAGTGTTTTGATATATCAAGAATGCTTCTTTGAGTAGTTGATACATGCGTACATGTTTTTTCCATCGAGGGCTCGACTATTCTACATGGACACGGTTCATTTGACCGTTTGGCCCATTACAACATTCTCTTATCGAGGCCCTCCCTGACATGACTTGTTTTCTTCAAAAATGTAACCTCCGAGGGTGATGCCCCATAATATTCGAGGGTGAATGAAAAAGAATCCTTGAATACTTGTAGCATATAGGTATTTCCTCGTTAAAAACCTTGCTGGTAAAACCCATCTGGGATAAAACCCGATCTAAGGGAAAAAGAGTGCAATGCATTCTTTAAAACGCAAGGTTTTCGAGTCGAAGGGTGCTTCGATATCCCTAATCGAACACCTGTAAGGAATTAGTATAAAATATAAACAAAAAGTGGAGAAGGTCATACCTCCGCTATAATAGCATTTGAGCAATGATATGTTCCAATTGTTTGGTAGTTGCTCGCCTTCCATCGTGCCGAGTTTATAGGATTCTTTGCCCACGACTCCGAGGACACGACACGGTCCCTCCCAGTTAGGGCCTAGCTTCCCTTCATTTGGGTTTCGAGTATTGAGGGTCACTTTCCTTAGTACTAAGTCCCCGACTCCGAAGTAGCGGAGGTTCGTTCTTCTATTGTAGTACCTTTCGATCGTTTGTTTTTGAGTGGCCATTCGAACTAATGCGGCCGCACATTTTTCATCCAGTAGCTCGAGGGAGATGTTCATGGCCTCGTTGTTTGAGTCCTCGGTGGTATGCGGAAATCTTACGCTTTGTTCCCCGACCTCGACTGGGATCAATGCCTCGAACCCATATACCAAAGAAAACATGGTCTCCCCTATGCTTGACTTTTACGTCATTCGATATGCCCATAGTACCTCGGCAAAAACTTCTCTCAATTTCCCCTTCTCATCATCTAACCTCTTCTTTAAGTTTTGGATTATGGTTTTGTTTCTGGAATCAGCTTGTCCATTTGCACTTGGGTGATAAGGCGTTGATAAGATCCTTTTGATTTTGTGATCATCGAGGAATTGTGTTACTTTGCTTCCAATGAACTACTTTCCGTTGTCGCGTGTTATCTCGGAGGGAATCCCGAATCGACATATGATGTGGTCCCATATGAAGTTGATGACTTCTTTTTCTCTTATATTATCGAAGGCCTGCGTTTCTACCCATTTTGAGAAGTAGTCAGCCATAAATAGGATAAATCTGGCTTTACCTGGAGCCGTTGGTAGGGGGCCGAGGATGTCCATCCCCCATTTCATGAATGACCACAAGATAAAGCCAAGTGTAGTTGTTCACCGGGTTGATGGATCATCGGTACAAATCTTTGGCATTTATCATATCTTCGAACGAACTCCTTGGTGTTCGTTTCCATGTTATCCCAGTAATACGCCATTCTGATTACATTTCGAAACAAAGAGTCGGTGCCAGAATGGTTCCCACAAGTGCCTTCATGGATTTCTTTTAGTACATAATCAGTGTCCCCCGGTCCTAAGCCTACTGCCAGTGGTCCGTCGAAGGTTCTTCTATATAGTATTCCATTTTCATCGAGTGAAAATCGAGCTTTTTTGGCTCGAAGAGCCCTCGATTCTTTTGGGCCCAAAGGAAGCTTCCTATCCTTCAAGTAGTCGATGTACTTGTTCCTCCAATCCCATGTTAAACTTGTTGAGTTAATTTCTGCGTGTCCTTCTTCGATCACTGACTTCGATAGTTGGACGAAAATTCCCAGGATAATATCATCTTCTTCAACAGACGAACCCAAGTTTGCGAGTGCATCGACCTCGCTATTCTGTTCTCGAGGTACATGGACCAGGGTCCACTCTTTGAAGTGGTGCAATGTCACTTGAAGCTTGTCTAAGTATCTTTTCATCCTATCTTCTCGAAGCTCCCATTTACTTGGTTTACTACTAAAAGAGAGACACATTTTTCAATCACGGCCTAATACTCGCCCTCATTGTTAGTCTATTTTAAAAATTTCATAGATTGTCTAATGGTAATGCCCGTGGGCGGTTTTAAAACAATGTAGATCCTATAACTTTTCACATTCGATGCACCGTCTGTGAAGAGGGTCCATACCCCCGATGATGTACCTATTTTTAGCAGGAGTTCCTTTTCTACTTCGAGTACGAGGGAATGCGTAAAATGGGCCACGAAGTCTGCAAAAGTTTGAGACTTGATAGCCATTCGGGGTTGATACTCGATATCATACCCTCCGAGTTCGATGGCCGATTTGGCCAATCGACTCGATAATTCGTCCTTATGCAGAATGCATTGCAGTGGATATGTAGTTAATACACATATAGGATGACATTTAAAATATGGCTTTAACTTCCTAGATGCACTTATTAATGCAAGGGCTAATTTTTCTAAATGCAGATACCTGGTTTAAGCATCGCATAGGGTCCGACTTACATAATAGACAGAAAATTGCGTACCTTGATCTTCTCGAACCAATACTCCACTTACCACCACCTCGTACACGGATATTTATAAGTATAATGTTTCATCCTCCTCCGAAGTATGAAGCAAGGGCGGGCTCGAGAGGTACTGTTTTAATTCTTCCAAGGCTTGTTGACATTCCAAGGTCCATGCGAAATTGTTTTTCTTCTTGAGTAGGGAAAAGAAATGATGGCTCCAATCTGATGACCTCGAGATAAATTGACCAAGAGTAGCTATCTGTCCGGTCAACCGTTGTATGGGTTTCTCATTGTTGATGACGGTGATTTCCTCGATGGCTTTGATCTTATCAGGGTTGATCTTCATCCCCCTGTTTGACATCATGAAGCCCAAACATTTGCCTGAGCCGACTCCAAAAGCGCATTTCTCGGGGTTGAGCTTCATGTTGTACCTTCTTAGGATATCGAACGTCGCCTACAAATGAGTCAAATAGTCCTCTTCCGGCAGGGACTTAACTAATATGTCATCAATGTAAACTTCCATAGATTTGCCTATTTCATGTTCGAACATCTTATTAACTAGGCGTTGATATGTTGCTCCAGCATTTTTTAGCCCAAAAGGCATTACATTATAACAATATGTACCATACTTCACGATTAACGAAGTGTTTTCCCAGTCCTTCGGGTTTATTTGAATTTTATTGTACCCGGAGTAGGCATCGAGAAAAGTAAGGATCTCGTGGCCAGCCGTGGCGTCGATCAATCGATCGATGTTGGGTAGTGGGAAAGAATCTTTAGGGCATGATTTGTTCAAATCTTTGTAGTCTATACACATTACTAAGTTTATTCCCATTTTGGGGACTACCTCTACGTTAGCTAGACATTCGAGGTATTTTACTTCCCTAAAGGATCCTATTTTGAGAGGTTTGGTTACCTCATCTTTGATTAATGTATGCTTTACCTCAGACTGAGGTATCCTTTTTTGCTTCATTGGTTTGAACCTGGGGTCGACACTTAGTCGATGGGTGGTTATCTCTGGTGGGATCCCTGTCATATCTAAGTGGGACCAAGCGAAGCAATCAATGTTATCAATAAGAAATTGAATTAGTTTTTTCTTGAGTTCGGGGGTTAATCTCTTTCCCAGGTATACCTTTCGTTCCGGAAGATGCTCGATCAGCACGACCAGCTCGAGTTCTTCGACTGTGGACTTCGTTGCATCTGATTCCTTGGGGAAATGAAGGTTCGAGGGGTGAGGAAATCTTCTTCTACGTCCTCGACCACCTGTTCATCGGGTTCGTGTCCCTCGGGCTTAACCAAGGGTATGAGCTGTGATTGCTATTTTGCTACTTGTTTATCCTTTGACTTCTCCAAGGTAGATTGTATCGATACTGGTGCCAAGTCGTGCACCGCGAACATCTCCTTAGCTGCATGCTCCTCTCCATACACTATTTTCATGCCATCTTTTGTTTGGAACTTCATCATTTGATGAAGATTTGATGTCACTGCCCTCATGCTATGGATCCATGGCCTTCCAAGCAAAGCATTGTACCTCATGTCACCTTAGATGACATGAAACTTGGTGTCTTGTACGATTCTGGCCACATTGACGGGGAGGATGATTTCCCCATTTGTTGTTTAACTCGCCATGTTGAGTTCATTCGGAAGTCGAGAGGCGGGTATGATTTGGTCGAGCAGCCTGAGATGCTCCACGACCCTTGACCTGATTATATTTGTCGAACTACCTAAATTCACGAGCACACATTTAACTTGAACTTTATTTAAAAGGATAGAAATTACCAGCGCATCATTGTGAGGCTGAGACAGAGCCTCGATGTCTTCCTCGCTGAATGTGGGAGTTTCCTCGGGGATGTAGTCCCGAGATCGCTTTTCCCTGGTGATAGATACTTTGGTTCGTTTGAATATGGGTCCATGCGGGACATCGACTCCTCCGATGATCATGTGAAGGACATGTTAGGGCTCTTCCGGTTCATTATTCTTGTTTGCATCTCTCTCTTAAAAATGGTTCTTGGGCCGATCGCTGAGAAACTCTTCGGTCGCTGAGAACCTCTTGAAGGTTCCCCTCGTTG
Source organism: Nicotiana undulata (assembly GCA_005239495.1). Classification (NCBI taxonomy): domain Eukaryota; kingdom Viridiplantae; phylum Streptophyta; class Magnoliopsida; order Solanales; family Solanaceae; genus Nicotiana; species Nicotiana undulata. The sequence goes on from ML273314.1 coordinate 28,558, forward strand.
AACAATCGGGCTACCTCCTCTCGAAGCTGTCTGTGATCCTTGGTCCTATGACCATGATTACCATGATACTTGCACATTAAGTTGGGATTCCTCTGAGAAGGATCTGACTGTATGGGCTTGGGCCACTTGGTATCTCTATTCTTGCCGATTGGTGATACGATGTCTGAGGCATCGATGTTGAAGTTGTATTCTTTTAATCGGGGAGCTTCCATCGGTCACGAGTGCCTGTTAAACCCGGTCTTTCTCATGAGTCCCCGAGAAATTTGGCCTCGATCCACTCTTTGATCATTTTGAGGTATGTTACGCCTCGAAGTGTTTTTTCTGTCTTCGATGTACGGCTGATATCTTTCCCTGTTCAGCATCGACTTCAATTCTACTCTTCTCGATTCATTTGCTAGTAGCCTGCTTTGATAAACTGATCCCGAAGGGGGCTCCCAACTGGTTGTCCTCGAACCTAATTTTTGACTGGTACCTGTTATGGCGGGATATTCGATCAAGTTTTGCTTCAGCTACCTCGAAGCTATTAAGCTTCATTCATTTAGCCCCTGAGTTAAGGCCTGTACAACCCATTCATCGGAGACAGGTGGTAACTCCATTCGCTCCATCTGAAAATTGGAGACGAACTCCCACAACATCTCGTTCTCTCTTTCCTTACTTTTTAACACATCAGACTTCCTTGTTGCAACCTTTATGGAACAACCATGTGCCTTTAAATATGAGTCCGCAAACATGGCAAACAAATCTATTGAGTTCGGAGACAGGTTATGGTACCACATCATGGCCCCCTTGGACAAGGTTTCCCCAAATTTCTTCAGTAGGACAAACTCGATCTCGTCATCCTTCAAATCATTTCCTTTTATACCACAAGTATATGTGGTGATGTGCTCGTTGGGATCTGTGGTCCCGTTGTATTTTAGGATGTTGGGCATCAGGAACTTCTTCGGAATGGGCTTCAAAGCCGCACTTAGTAGGAATGGTTTCTGTACAAACTTCTTCAAATCCAGTCCCTTCAAGATCGGGGGTGCTCCTGGGATCTGGTCTGTAAGGCCCCAGAAAACTTCACTATGTAATTCAAGGTTTTGTTGTGTCAAGGTAGGTAATACATTGTACTTCCGGAGTTTTGGGTTGAACAATGCGCTGGGGAGTTGAAATTGTTCGTCGCAGCTAGACCAGGCTATAGCCTGGTAACGCCAGGCAAGACCAGGCGTTATCCAGGCGACGCCAGGTCTGTAGCCCAGTCCGGAATATGGACTATCCATTTTTCTATCTTTATAACCCGACCCAACTTCGTTAAATACATGCAATGGGTCAATTTTGAGCAAAAATCTGATACTTTAGAGTGAGAGAGGGAGCCCTAGAGTAAGAAAGTGATCTCCATTAAATCACTCTTCAATTCTTACACAAATATTTGAAGATTAACAAGGAAAATATACTAGGTCTTCATCCTTGAGGTAAGATTCTACACCCTAATCCTTAATTTCGAATTTTAGCTAAAAATGGGTAATTATCAAGAATGTTTGTGGGTATTAGAGTTGTTATCTTGCTTACATGTGTTATCAATGGGTGTAGGAACATTGTTGAGCTAAAAATGTTTAGGGATGGGTTGAAGGTTGATTAAATCCTTTATAAAAAGGACCTTAGAGACTTATTAAACACCTAGTGTTTGATGAAACGCTCAAACAAGCTAAGACTATGAATATCTTCCTAATTTGTGTTCAATTTTGTTATATCTCGAAATAGATTGAGGTTTCTAGGGATTCCGGATTATTGTATAGTCTAAAGGAGCGCAATTAAGGTATGATGGCTAAACTTTCTCCCTCGAGATGGAACTCCATGATATTTCCGTAAGTTTAAGTATGATCAACTTAAAATCCCTAATTCCTACATTCTAGGCTATCCCCTATAGACTTATAAACTTGATTATTTCTAATGAACTTATTACCGAAAGATAGAGGTTTAAAGTATGTTTGTTTATTAAAATGGTATGGCCTTGAGTTGTAATCTGAATGAAAACTAGTATACCATTTGGGTGAGGAAAACGTGATATGCTTAACACTACTAATTTCTCCAACATGTGCTTAATGACTTGATTGAGTATGTTTCATTGTTGATAATCTATAAAGGTATTGAAAATGAATTGAATGAACTGGGAAAAAGTAATTCAAGAATAATTGGTGTATTTCTTGTTTATGACTTTGATGTGTGTTTCTATTACTGGTTGGTATGCCCTAATCTTTGAGAAGAAATGTTTTGTGTTTAAAGTTTCAATTGCTGATGAAATTTATATATATGATTTCTATAATACTTTATACGTTGGAAATGAGTGGTGATCCTTGAAACTAAAAGAAGGGAAAGTATTGAATATGAAATACGGCCATCGTGCCATGAATAAAGAAACTTGAAAAAGGCCCAAAGAGCCGAGAAAATATTTCTATTGTGAGAGGTTGAAAATGCTAACAAATATTTGTACAATGTGAACGATTCTATGATGGATACATTCCTACATATATATTACCTTTGTGTGCAAACTAACTAAAATGTTTTTCGGAGTATCATTAGCAAAACCGAGGAAGGGTGGGTCATAAGGCCCACACCTGAAACTACACGTGCCGGTGTAGGGGTGGATTGTGATTTCCCCTTAATTTGGATGCAATTGGTACCTCTGAATTCGAAAATTAAATAGGCCAACCCACACGACATATGTGGGAAGGTAGCTTAGCTGATCGGGTGGAGATCAGACTCCATGTTGCGCACATGGTGGTACTACTCATGTAACAACTTTCTTCCGCATCATATGTAAAACCAGTAACGAACCAACTGGTCATTTTGATCTCTAGCACGTCGTTCAATGGTTTGAGGCCATGAACAACTTCGTTTCAGGTATTATGACTTGCGCGTATGGTCGGAATTGAAATTCGGGAAGTTCAGATTTAAATTGAAAGGGAAATTCTCACTTCAGAAGCCTTAAGTTGAGGGAATCGACTAAGACTAGGATTTGGATTAAACGACTTTGAAATCAGAATCTAAAGGTTCCAGCAGGTTTGTATAATAATTTCGTACTTGGGCGTATGTCCGGATCGGGTTTTGGATAGCCCAGGAGCATTTCGACGTATATTGTGGAAATCAGCAATTTTTGAAGGAATTTCCTAAGTTTGGCTTTAAGTGCATTTCAGAGATATAGATGTCCGTTTGGGATTATGAGTCTGGGAATAGCTTTGTATGGTGATTCTGGAGTTGGGAGCGCGATCGGAAGTGAATTCGGATGCTCGGAGACCAGTTTGAAGTCATTTGGCTAAAGATAGAAATTTGAAGGTTTTTGAAGAATTTGACCGGAAGTGGAAAATTTGATATCGCAGTAGGAATGCGATTCCAGAAGTTGGAGAAGGTCCGTAATGTCGAATATGACTTGTGTGCAAAATTTGGGGTCAATCGGATATGATTTGATGGGTTTCGACGTCGGATGTAGAAGTTTGAAATTCTAAGTTCTTAAAGATTGGATTGGAGATCGATTCATCGTTTCGATGTCATTTGATGTTATTTGAGGCCTCGAGCAAGTCCGTTTCATGTTTTGGTACAGGTTGGTGTAATTAGACGGGGTCCCAGGGGCCCCGAGTGGATTTTGGGTGGGTAACGGATCAAATGTGGAGTTGAAGAAGAGCTGAAGTTGTTGTCATCTGGTGTGACCGCACCTGCGAGGATTTGGCCGCAATTGCGGAGCCGCAGGTGCGACTTTGGGAGAAACATGTGACAGTTTTGGGCTAGAGCGGAGGAGGCTGTGGGTGCGAGAGTTTGGGCGCACCTGCGGGAGCGCAGGTGCGAGCAGGAGACCGCAGGTGCGGAAATGAGGCCTGGGCAGAATGTTTTTAAGCGAGAATCATGTCATTTCTCCTCCTATTTTCATTTGGTATGGGCGATTTTGAGAAGCTTCAAGGAGGGAATTTCTTCAAGGATCACAAGGTAAGTTGTTTCTACTTATTTCCAAGTTAAATACAAGATAATTACATGGATTTGAACATGAAAATTGTGGGCAAATTGGGAAATTTGAAGAAAACCTAGAAATTTGGTAATTTGAATTTTAGCCACGAATTGAGCACGAATATTTGAGTAAATTGTATATTTGAACTAGTAAAGCTACAGGTAGAGTTTATCTTCGAGAAATTTTAGAATCCGGGCACGTGGGCCCGAGGGCATTTTGGTCAATTCATTGAGCGGAGTTGGGAAATTATATAATTTGAATTTGTTGCGAGTATTAGAGTGAATTTGCATTGCTTTGCCCATTATTTGGTAGTTTTGGGGCGTTGTGCATCAATTGGAGTCGTCGGAAGGGCTTGGAAGCCGGCTACGGAATTTCGGAGCGAGGTAAGTCTCCTTTCTAACTTTGTGAGGGGGAATTGTTCCCATAGGTGAACTAAATGAATACATGCTATTAATTGTGGGGGCTACGTACGCACGAGGTGACGGGAGTCCGTGCGTAGCTACTAATATGCTTATGTTCGGGTAGTCTAGGAGCCACTAGCATGCCTTACGTGTTGTACATGTGATCTTTCCAATAATATTAGGCTTATAATGCTATTTAATTGGTAATTTATCCCCTAAGAAGCTTAGTGTGTACCTTTCTTAATCATTTATAAAGAGAATTGATTCCTCCGTGGATAATTGTGTTCCTGATAAGGTTATATTAATGAATATTACTGTACTTGGCAAATGAATTTCAAACAATGATCTAAATGCTATTTTCGTGTTCTTTTAAAGAGAATTTTTCCACTTTCCTCGGGGAACTGCTTTCTTGATAAAAATGTGGACTTATTATGTGAATATGTGTATCTATGGGTACCTGAGTCGCATGTATGATTCGCGAGCAGGATAACCCTATATTTATATATATCGCGTCGCATGATCAATTCGCGAACGGGGAAGATAGATGCATCTATGGTTCGAGCCGTTCGACCCTCGACAGTGCACAATTTATTATTGTTGGTCCGCGCCGTTCGACCCTCGGCATTTTGATTGCGCATGCTAAATTCTTCGTATTTCCTGTGATTTATACATGATAAATACTACATATTTCCTGTGATTTATACATGATAAACTCTGCGTATTACCTGTGACTTATACATGTTTATCGGCTTAAGGAAAAGTTGAAATGCCAGTTTAAATGAAGAAGAAATGATGTGTAAAAGGTGAAATAAGTTTGATGTTTCTTATCCCTGGTTATTAATTGATTTTATATGATACTCATGCCTAGCACCTCACCTGATTATAGTTATCCGACTTATAGCAAGTGTCTAATTTGACCTCTCGTCACTACCTCTCTGAGGTTAGGCGGGATACTTACTGAGTACACGTTGTTTTCGTACTCATGCTACACTTGTTGTGCATTTTGTTGCACAGGTACCTTCATAGCACAGTGGTTGACTTGGAGACTTAGACGGGCTGCATCATCCGGAGGCGTTCCGCAGCTGACAGAGTCTCCCTTCTATGTATTTGCACTTTATTTTAAAGTATTTTGTCCAATTTGTACCTCGGACAAGCATTGTATAATTGTATAAATTCTTAGAAGTTGCTCATGTACTTGCGCCACCGGGTTCTAGGGATATGTTGGGATTTATTTTCTTAAACTAAATTGATTTTCTAACGTATTTAATTTACGAAGATTTAATCATTTGATTATGAAATGCAACGAAAGGAAACGATTTCGAAAATGTTTAAAACATGAATTATTTCAACTAGTTAAGGATTGGCTTGCCTGACAATGGTGTTCAGCGCCATCACGACCTTATGGAATTTGGGTCGTGACAAAACCACATTTTCCGTGGGGACATATATATATAAACTACTTTCGTACTCCGGAGAATCGTTATGTTTCAATTGGTTATTTGAATATTGTTGGTTGTGACTTGTTGTTTCTATGTGTTGCCTCTATGGATACTCTATTTTGAAAAGAGGATTTTTAGTTGTACATACTAGTACTATTCAATGGTACTAATATCCCTTTTGCCGGGGGCGCTACATCTTTCAATGGATGTAGGTGACTCTGGAGCTGGTAGCGCGGATCGCAGGTAGCGGTGCCTTCTCTTTCTCACCACAACAGTTTTGGTGAGCCCCGTTTCCTCCAGGAGTCATGTGTAGTATTTTTCACCGGCATTTTTCATATTTCTCCTCAGTTGTGTTTAGAGTCTCCATAGACAGGTTGTGGGTGGCGTCGGGTATTGGAATTATTGTGGATATTATGGTTGAAACTGCGAATGAAAACAAAATAGAAGTTAATGAAATATTTATAAAGTATGATTGATATAATTTATCTCCTTGTTATTCATAAATTAGTTTTGGGTAGAATGAAAAACCTAGCAGGCTTGCTCAGTCGGGTCTACTCGATAGAGCGCCGGTCGCGCTCCTTGGTTTTGGGGCGTGACAAACTTGGTATCCGAGCCTACAATTTTAAAGTGTCCTAGGATGTCTCGGAGCCGAGTCTAGTAGTGTCCTTCTTATCGGTGTGTTGTCGACCACATCTATAATTAGGAGGCTACTTTGACATTTAGGAATAATTCCCTTCTTTGATATTATATATTGTGCGGTAGAGCTCAAGATAGGGAGATGATTTCCTCGTTATGTCTCATTTTTCAGATGAGTAACCCACGAGTTCGAAGCAGCGAGGAAGTAATAACCCCACCGTCGAATCTGGGGAAATTGCACAACAGTTCGTTGGGAGAATGCGTCAAGCGGTGGAGGGATTGGAAGAACTTGTTACTAAGGGAAGTGTCCTTGTTCCTACCAATGTGACCACACCACCGGGTCGTGTGGTGAGAGAACCAAAGAAATGAAAGAGGGTTGTCGGTGCTAAGGAGCCAGATTGTTCAGTTTGCAAGAAGGGTCACTTGGGAAAATGTTTGATGACTCTTGAGATATGTTATGGTTGTGGAAAGAGGGGGCACAAAAAGAATAAATTCCCTAGGTTGGGTACACCTATCCCGGTGATTCCGGTATGTGGGGAGGAACATTTGATGTCATGTTGTGAGTATGCTCAGCAACGTGCTTGGGGTGGTAGACCTGGGAAATTCCAAGGGCCCACACCATAAATCGGTACTGGAATTGTTGCTCCCCCATTGGAAGCTTGGAGGAAGGATAAGGGGAAGTTTATAATGTATGCAAAAAGGGTGAATCTCAGGCCAGTGGGACGAGTCAGTCTAGTGGACCTCGTCACTGTTGTGTGAAGTGTGGGAGATGTCATCCGGGAGTATGTAACTATGGTACCAATGTATTGTCACGCCCCAAATCGAGGGACGAGACCCACGCCTAATCGGATGAGCCCAATCAAGCGGACCTTGATTGCCTTTCCTACCCATTGAATTACCACGTGTTCATAATATACGTTTTTCCATATGAAGTAGCCAATTTAGATTTCAAGTGCAATTTACAACATAATTTCATTTTCCTCTTTTAATTTTCAACAATTGATAATCTAAAACATACAAGTTACATATAACACATCCGATGCGATCCACAATTACGAGTGAGTACTACTACCGCCAAAATATATGTATATACAACCCACACAGTGTCTACGGAGCCTCTAAGAGTACTAAGAGTTTCACTAAACTTGCCGGCAATAAGGCCCCGGCTATACCTTTTACAACATATGCAAAAAGAGAATGATATAGTCCACACACGGCCCCGAGAGGAGATGGGACTCACCAGAACTGCTAAAAAGATGAAGAGAAGACACCACTAACGGCGGGCTGAGCTACCTGCTATGGAACTAGCTACATCCATATAAAAGATTTAGCGCCCCCGAAAAAAGGGACGTTAGTACCGTTGAATAGTACTAGTTTGTATGAACAAACTTTACTCCAAGTAAAATCAAACAATACACATATAGGAGACAGTTGAAAGAACCAACAAATAGTGCACAAATACAGAAACAAACACAATTGAGAGTTTCACAGATTCTTATTTCAACACAATCATATTCCACCCTTATTCCTTCTCAACAATCCACCCTTATTACTTCATGTTGCTGCGTGCAACCCGATCCCACCAGACAATCACATTTCATCCTTATTACATTCTGTTGCGGCGTGCAACCCGATCCCACCGTACAATTCACATTCAACCCTTATTTCTTCTCATATCAACCTCATTTCTTCTGTTGCGGCGCGCAACCCGATCCCACCCTACAATCACAATTCATAGCAACAATAACAACCCACAATTCAATCACAAGGCTTCATATCATCAAAGGTACAATTTCATAACAACAAAACAATCATGTGCTCACAATAGTCTTTATCAACCATTAATTCAATCACAAAGATTTCCATCAACAAGAATATAAATTCATTACATCCCAAAATCGGTATGAAATCAAGCCACGATAAACCTTGCCAAGCAATGAGTCATATACGATATTGCCATGGTCATTTGGTTCAATTAAATCAATTCATAACTCCTTTTCATCACTTGTTACACAACCCTATTCACTTAGATACATTCACACATTTGGGTTCGTTACCATTCTTTCATACTAAAATATTCAAACATTTAACAAACCTTGCACATGATAGAGTAATCACAAAGAAATTACCTTTCACAATTTCACTTAACATGATAATCTACTAAGAAAACCAGAAAATGAAATCTTACACCTCAACATAGCCGGACAATCAATTCACATATACCGAATGCTCGGACACCAACAAGGTGACTCTACGAAGATTAAACATTAGCCATACATACCTCGAGTCAAAATTCCCCTTTAATATCTATCACCAATCACCGGATGTCTAGCACCGTCAATCTATTCCACAATGTGACATATTTCACTTAGAATTAGGAACCATGAACATAACTCAAACTCATTTAGGAATTTTATCGAACGCTAGGTGACTTCTAAGATATCTAACCCCCTTTTTGTGAATAATTACCCAAACTCGTTTCCCCTTACTAGATTATTCACATGCATGCAAGTCTTATCTCTTATTTTCACAATTAGCCCATGTGTTCTACCCCTTTTTATCTAAGACCTGAGTATAAAAAGGAAATGGGGTGGGGACTTACCTCTTATAGTGAAGAACATGAAGATTACTCGATAATTTCCCGGCCTGAGTGATGTTTGAAGAAACAATTTGGGGAAGATGGGGACTTCTCTCTCTAGAACCCCCTCTCACTTCTCTCTATTTTTGTTTAGATGAAGCTAAAAATGAAGGGGAGGGGTGTTTTATTAAACTGGGGATCGGGTGCAAAATTAGAAATTAAAAGAGGCCCGAAGCAGGAAATGCGGTCAGGAATGCGATAGCATTCCTGCTATGCGGTCCGCATTCCTGTCGCATAGTTGGCCCTCAGATGGGCCAAAATAGGAACTGGACTGCGGACCGCATAGCAGGAATGCGATAGCATTCCTGCTATGCGGTCCGCATTCCTGCTATGCGGTCCGCATTCCTGTCGCATAGTTGGCCCTCAGATGGGCCAAAATAGGAACTGGACTGCGGACCGCATAGCAGGAATGCTATCGCATTCCTGCTATGCGGTCCGCATTCCTGTCGCATAGTTGGCCCTCAGATGGGCCAAAATAGGAACTGGACTGCCCTGTTATGCGACCATTATGCGGTCCACATACATGTTATGCGATCACATAGTGCGTCGATAACCTCCTCCGCAGAAAATGGAGATGCAAGGATGCTACATCTATGCGGTCCGCATTCCCAAAATGCGAACGCATCTTTGGCCGCATAGCTGTCCTCAAATAGGACAGAAGGATGTCCATGTATGCGACAACTATGCGGTCTGCATACCTATTATGCGATCGCATAGTGCGTCGCATAATAGCGTAATACTAGAAAATTTTATGTTTTAAGTCCCGGGGTACTTTTATTTCAAAAAGGGTCCGTTTTTAAGAACTTCTACAGTTATAACAACACGGGGCCTATTCGAGCATTATTTTAGACATGAAATTTTACGGGTCTTTACATCGCCCCCCACTTAAAATCATTCGTCTCTGAATGAGAATCAGGGGAATCATGTTGGACAACACAATATGCTAATCCCCAATTTTCACTAACTCCGATGTTTTCTGAAATTTTTTCCAGAGTTTCCTTTGTAATTAGGCCTATCTACCTGTCTGAGAGCCCCCGAAACACATTGTTAACAAATCTCACACATTTTCAATTACTCCAACAACTTGCACATAATTCATCTTACTTCAAGGAGTTGCACATTACCCAAATTATCACAACATATACAAATATGGCACAACTTGAGATGTTACAAGAGTAGGGCATTTAGGGAGGAAAATGGGGTGCTTTGCGCACAAAATTTGACACAACATATAATTTCTTAGAGATGGTAGCTCTCACGATCACTACTAGACTTGTTTAAACAAATGGGGATATTTTTCTTTAATTTCACTTTCCGCTTCCCACGTGGCTTCCTCGACTTGCTGACTTTGCCATAACACCTTAACAGAAGCAATTTCTTTGTTTCTCAATTTACGGACTTTCCTATCAAGAATAGCAACCGGAACCTCCTCATATGAAAATTCTTCATTAAATTCAATGGTCTCAACTAGCACGATGGCAGTTGGATCTCCAATTACCTTCTTTAGCATGGACACATGAAACACTGGATGCACTAATGACATTTCAGGGGGCAATTCCAGCCTATACGCTACTTACCATATCCTTTGAGCGGTCCGATATGGCCCGATATACCTTGGGCTCAATTTCCCTTTCTTCCCAAACCGCATCACTCCCTTCATGGGATACACCTTCAAGAATACCCAATCATCTACTTGAAACTCCAAATCTCTACGACGAACATCCACATAGGATTTCTGAAGACTCTGAGAAGTTTTCATCCTTTCCAGGATGACTCTAACCTTTTCCATAGCTTGATGCACAAGATCTGGTCCTAGCAGTTCCGCCTCACCAACCTCAAACCATCTGATTGGAGACCTACACCTCCTACCGTACAATGCCTCAAATGGGGCCATTTGAATACTAGCATGGAAACTCTTATTGTAAGCAAACTCTATAAACGGCAAGTGATCATCCCAGCTACCTTTGAAATCTAAAACACAAGCCCGCAACATATCTTCAAGCGTTTGAATAGTCTGCTCCGCTTGACTGTCCGTCTGTGGGTGGAAAGCTTTGCTGAGATTGACCTGAGTACCCAAACCTTGCCGAAATTTCCTCCAAAAGTTAGCTGTGAACTGGGCTCCTCGATCCGAGATTATAGAAACCGGAATGCCATGGAGTCTGACTATTTCATTGATATACAACTGAGCGTACTGTTCTGCACTATCAGTGGACTTGACTGGCAAGAAATGCGCTGACTTTGTGAGTCGATCCACTATTACCCAAATTGAGTCAAACTTGCGCGTAGTGCGGGGTAACCCTACCACAAAGTCCATATTGATCATTTCCCATTTCCACATTGGTATTTCCATAAGCTGCGCCAACCCACCGGGCCTCTGATGCTCGGCCTTCACTTGTTGACAATTCGGACACCTAGCCACAAAGTCCGCCACACCCCTCTTCATACCATTCCACCAATAAATCTCCTTGAGATAATGATACATTTTCGTAGAACCTGGGTGAACAAAATACCTGGAATTTTGAGCCTCTGCCATTACCCTCTCCCAAAGATTATCCACATCCGGAACACATAGCCTCCCTTGACACCGCAAGACACCATCACCATTTTCGAGTGAAAGTGCTGACGTCTTGTGATTCAAGATTTCCTCCCTCAACTGTACCAATGCTGGATCTCTTAATTGCTTTTCCTTGACTTTCGCTACAAGTGAAGACTCTGCTCCATTACGCACCACGACATTCCCTTCATCTGAGGTCGAAAGACAGACCCCTAGACTGGCCAACTGGTAAACCTCCCGTGCCAAATGCCTCTGACCGGCTTCGAAATGTGTCAAGCTATCCATGGATTTCCGACTAAGAGTGTCGGCTACCACATTCGCCTTTCCTGGATGGTACAAAATATTCATATCATAATCCTTGAGCAATTCTAACCACCTCCGCTGCCTTAAGTTCAACTCCTTCTGCTTGAATAAATATTGAAGACTCTTGTGGTCTGTGAACACGTCCACATGGATCCCATAAAGATAATGCCGCCAGAATTTCTATGCAAACACAACTGCCGCGAGCTCCAAATCATGCGTCGGATAATTCTTCTCGTGATTCTAGAGCTGCCTTGAAGCATACACTATAACTTTACCACATTGCATCAACACACACCCCAAACCAACCCTCGAAGCATCGCAATAAACCACGAATCCTTTTGTACCTTCTGGCAAGGTCAACACCGGTGCCGAAGTCAATCTTGATTTCAATTCCTGAAAACTCTTTTCATAAGCATCGGACCATTGGAACTTAACTACTTTCTGCTTCAGCTTAGTCAATAGGGAGGCGAGGGTATAGAATCCCTCCACAAACCTTCGATAATACCCAACTACACCCAAGAAACTAAGAATCTCTGTCGGGGTCGTTGCTCTAGGCCAATCCTTCACCGCTGCGATCTTTTGGGGATCAACCTGAATCCCTTCCCTGGAAACAACATGGCCCAAAAGGTGACTGATTCTAGCCAAAACTCACATTTTGAAAACTTTACATACAACTGGTGCTGATGAAGAGTCTGCAGAATTGCCTTGAGGTGATTAGCATGATCTTCCCGACTCCGCAAATAAAGAAGGATATCACCAATGAAGAAAATTTTAAAGGAGTCAAGAAACAGTTTGAAAACCGGATTCATAATATCCATAAAAGCTGCTGGGGCGTTGGTTAGCCCAAAGGAAATCACCAAAAATTCAAAGTGCCCATAACGAGTCCTGAAGGTGGTCTTAGGGATATCCTGCCCCCCGATCATTAACTGGTGATACCCGGACCGTAAATCAATCTTGGAGAATAACCTAGCACCTTGCAATTGATCGAACAAGTCATCTATCCGAGGTAATGGATATTTGTTTTTGATGGTGACCTTGTTTTGCTGTCGATAATCACTACACATCCGAAGAGATCCATCCTTCTTTCTGACAAAAAGAACCGGTGCGCCCCAAGGCGACAGACTTGGCCGAATGAAACCCTTTTCTTAAAGATCTTTCAATTGTTCTTTTAACTCTCTCAATTATGCTGGCGCCATTTTGTAAGGTGGAGTAGATATTGGCTGCGTATCTGGCAATACATCAATCCCGAAATCGATCTCTCTATTTGGTGGAATTCCAAGGAGCTCATCCGGAAATACTTCAGAAACACATTCACAACCGGCACGAACTCGGGAGCAGGCACCTCAGAAGTGGTGCCCGCAACTCGGACCAGATGGTAGATGCACCCCTTCCTGATCATCTTGGAGGCCTTAAGATAGGAAATAAACCTGCCCCTCGGCACAACATCATTCCCTTTCCGTTCAATAACCGGTTCATCAGGAAAGTCGAGCCTCAAAATTCTAGTTCGACAGTCGAGTTTAGCAAAGCACGAGTGGAGCCAATCCATCCCCATGATAACATCAAAATCCACCATTCCTAGCTCAATATGATCGGTCGTGGTATCTCGACCACACACCGTGACAACACAATTCCTATAGACTCGCGCGGCCATAATAGAATCACCAACCGGAGTCGACACAGAGAACGACTCATGAAGTTGTTCGGGTTCTATCCCAAAACTTGAAGCAATAAATGGAGTAACATATGAAAATGAATATCCGGGATCAATAAGAGCATAAACATCATGCGATTGAACAGTAAGAATGCTTGTGACAACATCTGGAGAAGCCTCCGCACTCTGGCGACCATTTAAAGCATAGAATCAACTGGGTCCCCCTTGACCCCGTGCTCTACCCCTAGTTGCACCGCGCCCTGCTGGTTCTGGAGGGCGTGCCGAAGACGTAGCGACTGATAAACTGGATGGCTGAGCGTACCTCTACCAGTGCCCTGACTGGGCGCACAACAATCTCGCTGAACATGGTCCCTCACTCCGCATCTATAGCATACCGGGTATCCAGGTAACCTTGCTCAGAATGGAACCTTCCATACTTAGGACATAGGGCCCTCAGCTGCTGCTGGAACCTTCTACCTGAACGACCCGACTGATGGGACCTCCTGCTGTCTCAACTGGTCCAAAATGACCTCCTTGGTTATTGTTGTGCCCTGATGGTTGTGCACTGGCTAAGGACTGAACATATGACTGATATGGTCCTGATGGCCCTCTCCCAAGGGCTGATCTCACACCTCCGACCGAACTCCCAGGGTTGCCCGCTGACCAGTCCCTACTGAACTCTCTCTCTCCATTCTTATCTTTAATTTCCGGGCCTCCGTAGCCTGGGCGAATCCCACAATCTTCCCATAGTTCATATCTGAGTGCAAAGCAGCTGTAGCAGCCTCATTGACAACCAAAGGACCAAGGGCCTGAACAGATCGATGAACTCTGGCCTCCACAGTCGGCATCATGTGGGTAGCATACATGGACAAGCGCGTAAACTCCATATGGTACTCCCACACACTCATGTTGCCCTACTTAAGGACCTCAAACTCTGAAGCACGGGCTGCCATAATCTCGGCAGGCAAGAAATGATCCATGAAAGCATCTACAAACTCGACCCTCCTCGCCGGAGGGCTCCCCTCTCCACGGGAACTCTCCCACATCTCGAACCATTAATATGCCGCTCCCTTCAGACGATAGGAAACTAACTTAATTCCCTCTGTCTTTGTAGCATTTATAACTCGGAGAGTCTTCTACATTTTATCTATAAAATCCTGAGGATCGGCCTCTGGATCGGTGCCTGTGAACTCTTGAGGGGCTAACCGCAGAAACTTGTTGACTCTGGAACCCGAAGGATCCCCTTGCTCGGTAGAGGAAGTAGGGGAAATCTGTGATCTTTGGGCCTGGGAGGCCACTAGCTGAGTCAACATCTGAATAGCTATCCCTAAGGTCCCCATCAGAAATACCGGGAACGGAAGCTGGGACTAAGGTAGGATCAGGAACATCAGCGGGAGGGACTATGGCACCCTCCGCCGGAGAAGGAATTGGAATAGATTGGCCTGGAATGGAAGGGTAAGGCAGATTCAAGGTCGGGGAATCATTCTCACCCGCACCGTCAGATAAGGAATTTATGGCCACACTTGGGGTGGCATTGGCCTCTAGGCTGAGTCAAGCTCTCTTCTTGGGTTCCATTTACTGAAAATTAGGACAATGCACGAGTTATATAAAGATATTCTCACCTTCCACTTCATCGCACGATACAGAGTAACAATGAAAGGGTATTTTCCTAAATGTCCATGCAGCCCCCTAATTATAGATGTGGTCGACAACACACCGATAAGAAGATCTCTACTAGACACGGCTCCGAGACATCCTAGGACACTTTTAACACCTTAGGCTCTGATACCAAGTTTGTCACGCCCCAAAATCGAGGGATGAGACCGGCGCCTAACCGGATGAGCCCAGCCAAGTGGACCTGGATTGCCTTTCCTACCCATCTTATTACCCTGTGTTCATAATATACATTGTTCCGTATGAAGTAGCCAATTTAGATTTTAAGTGCAATTTACAACATAATTTCATTTTCCTTTTTTAATTTTCAACAATTGATAATCCAAAACATACAAGTTACATACAACTCTTTCGATGCGATCCACAATTACGAGTGAGTACTACTACCGCCCAAAATATATGTATATACAACCCACACAGTGTCTACGGAGCCTCTAAGAGTACTAGGAGTTTCACATAAACTTGTCGGCACCCGGCTATACTTCTTACAACATAAGAAAAAAGAGAATAATGTAGTCCACACACGGTCCCGATAGGAGATAGGGCTCACCAGAACTGCTGAAAAGATGAAGAGGAGACACCACTAACGGCGGACTGAGCTACCTGCTATGGAACTACCTACATCCATATAAAAGATGTAGCGCCCCCGGAAAAAGGGACGTTAGTACCGTTGAATAGTACTAGTATGTATGAACAAACTTTACTCCAAGTAAAATCAAATGATACACAAATAGGAGACAGTTGAAAGAACCAACAAATAGTGCAAAAATATAGAAACAAACACAATTGAGTGTTTCACAGATTGGTATTTCAACAAAATCATATTCCACCCTTATTCTTTCTCAACAATCCACCCTTGTTACTACCTGTTGTGGCGTGCAACCCGATCCCACCGGACAATCATATTTCAACCTTATTACATTCTGTAGCGGCGTGCAACCCGATCCCACCGTACAATTCACATTCAACCCTTATTTCTTCTCATATCAACCTTAGTTCTTCTGTTGCGGCGCACAACCCAATTCCACCATACAATCACATTTCATAGCAACAATAACAACCCACATTCAATCACAAGGCTTCATATCATCAAGAGTACAATTTCATAACAACCAAACAATTGTGTTCACAATAGTCTTTATCAACCATTAATTCAATCTCAAAGATTTCCATCAACAAAAATATAAATTCATTACATCCCATAATCCGTATGAAATCAAGCCACGATAAACCTTGCCAAGCAATGAGTCATGTACGATATTTCCATGGTCATTTGGTTCAATTAAATCAATTCATAAGTCCTTTTCATCACTTGTTACATAGACCTTAGCGCTTAGATACATTCACACATTTGGGTTTGTTACCATTATTTCATACCAGCATATTCAAGTATTTAACGAACCTTGCACATGATAAAGTAATGACACAGAAATCACCTTTCACAATTTCACTTAACATGGTAATTGACTAAGAAAATCAGAAAATGAAATCTTACACCTCAACATAGTCGGACAATCAATTCACATATACTGAATGCTCGGACACCAACAAGGTGACTCTACGAATATTAAACTTTAGCCATACATACCTTGAGTCAAAATTCCCCTTTAATATCTATCACCAATCACCGGACCGTCTAGCACCATCAATCTATTCCACAATGTGACATATTTCACTTAGAATTAAGAACCATGAACATAACTCGAACTCATTTAGGCATTTTATCGAACACTAGGTGACTCCTTAGATTACTAACACCTTTTTTTGTGAATAATTATCCAATCTCATTTCCCTTTACTAGATTATGGAAGATTATTCACATGCATGCAAGTGTTATCTCTTATTTTCACAATTAGCCCATGTGTTCTACCCCTTTTTATATAAGACCTGAGATTAAAATGGAAATGGGGTGGGGACTTACCGCTTATAGTGAAGAAGATGAAGATTACTCGATAATTTCTGGGTCCGAGTGATGTTTGAAGAATCAATTTGGGGAACATGGGGACTTCTCTCTCTAGAACCCACTCTCACTTCTCTCTATTTTCGTTCAGATGCATGCTAAAAATGAAGGGGAGAGTTGTTTTATTAAACTGGTGGTCAGGTGCAAAATTAGAAATTAAAAGAGCCCCGAAGCAGGAAATACGGTCAGGAATGTGCGATCCACATTCTTGTCGCATAGTTGGCCCTCAAATGGGCCAAAATGGGAATCAGACTGCCCTGGCATGCGACCATTATGCGTTCCGCATACATGTTATGCGATCGCATAACCTCCTTCGTAGAAAATAGAGATGCAAGGATGCGACAGCTATGCGGTCCGCATTCCCAAAATGTGATCGCATCTTGGACCGCATATCTGTCCTCAAATTGGACAGAAAGCTGTCCATGTATGCGACCACTATGTGGTCCGCATACCTGTTATGCGATCGCATAGTGCGTCTCATAAAAGCGTAATACTAGAAAATTTTATGTTTTATGTCCCGGGGTACTTTTACTTAAAATAGGGTCCGTTTTTAAGAACTTTTACATTTATAACAACACGGGGGCCTATTCGGGCATTATTTTAGACATGAAATTTTACGGGTGTTTACATGTATGCTACAAGTGTGGTATGTCAGGTCACTTTCAAAGAGATTGTCATTTATCTCGCCAGGTCATGAGCAAGGGTGTGGCACAGCTAGCCAGTTCCACAACTACTTCATTTATAGCACTCGTAGGGTGTGGAACAATTAAGGATGGTGTTCAGGATTCGGGAGGGCCCAACAAGTTCTATTCTATGAGGAGACATCAATGGACAGAGGCTTCTACGAGTGGGGTTACAGGTATATTGACTTCCCAATCCCCTGAAGTGTATGCTCTTATTGATTCTGGGTATGCCTATTTTGAAAATACTTCAAGAAATCTGGTCAATGGATTATCAAGTGCCACAAATTACATTGGTTCCCACCTCACTTCAAGTTCATCAAGGGCTGAAAGCATGCCGCGATTGCTGAGATTGAATGATCTCCTTTCCGTAATGGATTAGCTACGCACGTGCTAGTCCAACAATCCTCTTATCAGTCTAACTCTCGCTTTTTGGTTAGGGGTTGACCAAGGTGCAATACACCTAGTAAAACATTAATATGTCATAACCTTTCTCTCAGTCAAGTCCTATTGCATCACCCAATTTGGCTGGTAATAATTGGTTGTGTAGAAGTGTGTTGTAGTGCTTCACTGTGAAGTTGAGTTGCTAAACATAGTTGTATTTTTGAATTCTGGAGCTATACATCACGTGACTACATATAGATATCTTCTTTCAAAGTTTAGCTTCTATTGATACCTTATATTACCACCATTCCCAGTGGTTACAATGTAAAGGTTACTTCGATAGGCTCTCTCACTTTCTTTTCATTTACCTTGCATTATGTGTCAATCTCGGTATTTTCCAATATGATTTTATCTCATTTTATCAACTAGATATCCAACTATATGATTCGATTCAACTTCTATCGATAGTGGATAAATTCCCCTTTACTACAGACTTCTAATGCCTTCAACTCAGTTTAAGATTGTTGGTTCCAAATGGCGCTCTTTAGTTTTGCTGTCCTACTATCTATTTCATCTGATAACTCTCATTGTAAAACTCATTTTATGTCTTATGTCGTTAAAGAGGAAGTCTCATGGCATCAAAGATTGGGACATGTTCTTTTTGTTAGAATAAAAAATATTGCTCCTGTTCCTTGTAAGATTTTCTTCTAAACAATCATTTACCTGCTCTACTTGTCCCTGTGACTAGATAAACTAGGTTACATTTCCCCGATAAATGAATTAAGACATATCATTCTTTCAAACTTATTCATGTGGACACTTTGCGGCCTTATTCTATACTAACTCGTAATGGACTTAAATACTTTACTGCCATTGTTGACGATCTTTCTAAGGCTACGTGGGCTTGTCTCATGGGTTCCAAAAGTAATAATTTTCCTTAATTTCAGGCTTATATTGCCATGATTTCAAACCAAAGTGCGTCCCCTTTTCAAAAGTCTTAAATAGGCCGGATTGCCTGGGTTACGTGTCCTTCTGCTCACTCGGCTTCTAGGCTTATTGACAACGTTATTGTCAAGTGCAGGGAATTTTTCTACCCCTGGCATTCCACCGCCTTAGGGAGGACAGTAGTTTTAATTGTCTTTCTTCCCCGAGCGTTACGTCAGCCATTAGATGTCCTAGCTATGTGGTTTCACTCGTGAAAGGTTGAGATTAGATGCTTTTAAATTTTTGCACATATCATGAGCATATTGATTTGGAAGACAAATTTTCGTATCTTTTGTTATCTCATATAGGATCAATTGTCCGGAAGGGTTAAGCAGTTTGAATTATGATAATCTGATAAGTGTTAGGCTTCCTTTTTTTTTTCATCCTCATGGGCTTGTGGCATAGATTCCTTATGCCAGTTAATGTTAGGAGTGTAATTCAATTTCATGTATTTCTTCTTGAAATCACTATTACATCGACGTTGCAAGAATCTTCCCATTTTGAGATAAAACGGATTTTCCTTACACTCAATGAGGCAACCGGTGTAATATACTTGATCACCTTTCCTTAGAGCTTTTACCATTGTCGGGCAAGGCATATAAGGAAAGGAACAATTGTTAGTATCCCTGGCATAACTCGTCGCCTCCCAAGGATAACTGGTTCTAGCGTCTTCATGCTCCTGATCATTCCTCCCATGTATCTTATGTATAGAAAGACCCACTTCTTTCAAATCTCATGATCACATGGTTTCCCAACTTGTCAATGTGTGCTAGTTACCTCTATGCTTCATTTGTCTAAATAGTTGATGTCGTCACAATAATTAACCATGTCAACATTGTTAGTAGTAATCCTCGTGTCTCTTGGCATATAACCTCATGAAATACTCTGCTCAGCACATTAAGGATTCTTGAATAATTCCAGCCCAATCTTGAACTCCGTTGCTCCTCATTGTATTAAATCTATTGGGGATTAAAGGTTCAAACATGTCAAAGAGGAAGCATCACCGTGTGATCACATATATCCGATAGGTAATTTTATGGTCAATTCATGATAACACATCGTAGAGTAATCGTTGAAGGTCATCACGGGTTTAGTATGGGTGTTCGCGTAGAGATATAGAATTTAGGAGGGTGAACAGGTTATTCTCGATATTTTCCCCTGAAGATGTTATGTGAATTGATAATAAGGGGTAAATAAGTGCATTTCCCATTAGGCCACACTATGAGTACGAGGTCTTCCCATCGTTTTTCCCTATGTACCCTGTGTTTTCATGTGCCCTATGTCTAGGAAGGTAGTTGGACATACTTTGCGTATAATTCCCATGGAAACTACTGAAGGTGAAGTTAATAGATGGTTGGCCTATGAGGGGTACCTATTAGTCATCATTGTTAGGTAAGTTTGGGAGTTGAGATTGTTTTTGTGGATGTGTTATGGTGAAGTTTGTAAGTCTAAGAGGGAACCTTCAAGGCCGAAAGTGTCGTGGAAAGAAAATACTTTCGCTTGATTGTATAATAATTAGTTTTGTTTTGAAAGGTACCTTATAGGTGTGATGATTTAAATGTGCAATCCATGTTCAGGTATCATTATGATAATGTAGTGCTTGTAATGATGAGATTACTATTATTGGCTATATACATTTTGGTGCATTGTCGAGTTGTGGATGAGTTGTTAGGATGGTTTTGGTGGTTCTTTGGTAGGTGGATAGGCCTAGTTACAAAGGAGATGCTGCCAAAATTTCTGAAATATTTGGGAGTTAGCCAAATTTAGGGACTTGAGGTAGGTTAGAAAAGAGATATATTATGTTAGGTATTTGGGGCGGGCTCTACCTCTCATTCGTGGACGAGTGATCCTCAGCGGGGTGAATGTACGGCCCCGAAAAACTTCACTATGTAATTCAAGGTTTTATGGTGTTAAGGTAGATAATACATTGTACTTCCGGAGTTTTGGGTTGAACAATGCGCTAGGGAGTCGAAATTTTTTGTCGCACCTAGACCAGGCTTTAGGCTGGCGAGGCCAGGCTAAAGCCAGGCCAGACAAAGCGTTAGCTAGGTAACGCCAGGTTAAATCCAGGCCAGACCAGGTGTTAGCCAAGCAACGCCAGGTCTGTAGCCTAGTCTGGAATCTGGACTATCTATTTTTCTATCTTTATAACCCGACCCAACTTTGTTAAATACATGCAATGGGTCATATTTGAGCAAAAATATAATACTTTAGAGTGAGAGAGGGAGCCCTAGAGTAAGAAAGTGATCTCCATTAAACCATTCTTCAATTCTTACACAAATCTTTGAAGATTAACAAGGAAAATACACTAGGTCTTCATCCTCTAGGTAAGATTCTACACCCTAATCCTTAATTCGAATTTTAGCTAAAAATGGGTAATTATCAAGAAAGCTTGCGGGTATTAGAGTTGTTATCTTTCTTGCATGTGTTATCAACAGGTGTAGGAACAATGTTGAGCTAAAAATGTTTAGGGATGGGTTGAAAGTTGATTAAACTCTCTATAAAAAAGGACCTTAGAGACTTATTGCACACCTAGTGTTTGGTGAAAAGCTCAAACAAGCTAAGACTATGAATATCTTCCTAATTTGTGTTCAATTTTGTTATATCTCGAAATAGATTGAGGTTGCTAGGGATTCCGGATTATTGTAGAGTTTAAAGAAGCGTAATTAAGGTATGTTGGCTAAAATTTCTCCCTCGAGATGGAATTCCATGATGTTTCCGTAAGTTTAAGTATGATCGGCTTAAAATCCCTAATTCCTACATTCCAGGATATCCCCTATAGACTTATAAACATGATTATTTCTAATGAACTTATCACCGAAAGATAGAGGTTTAAAGTATGGTTTGCTTATTAAAATGGTATGGCCTTGAGTAGTAATCTGAATGAAAACTAGTATACCATTTGGGTGAGGAAAACTCGATATGCTTAATACTCCTAATTGCTCCTACGTGTTCTTAATGACTTGATTGAGTATGTTTCGTTGTTGATAATCTATAAAGGTGTTGAAAATGAATTGAATGAACTAGGAAAGAGTAATTCAAGAATAATTGGTGTATTGCTTGTTTATGACTTTGATGTATGTTTCTATTGCTGGTTGGTATGCCCTAATCTTTGATTTTTTTTAAAGAAATCCACTAGGCGAAGAACCTAAGGCTAGTTTTATTAATAATAATAAATAAAAAGAACCACATAGGACTAGTACAAATAAGGGGGACAATAGTTCCAATAGTTTTGCCTTTATGCCTTGGCTAAATAATCACTCCTCTACGCCTCACAATGTCCTATATGGCAGCCTTATGTAAAGGAGTCATGGTGTAGCTGCCGACAAAGTCTCACGAGGGCATGTAATGTCATCGCCGATTGGATATTTTTCCAAAGGCATAGGACTAAAGTAACACAAACGGGGCTAAACCTTACCTTACTAAATCCTATCGAGGCATAAAATAGCCTCACCTACTAGCATGCATGTAAAAACTAAGAACTAGAAAGAACCAAATATTTTATGATCATCACAGAGTTTATAACATACTATGTGATGATATTACAAATGACAATACTAAGAAAGTGATAGAATAAAATGTAGTAGGAATTAAAATCTTGTCCCTTCTTATCCAAACTTTTAGCTTCTTCAATTTGTACTTCTTTTTCATCTTCATCACACCTCCTTAAAATGTATTCAAAATTCATGACTTGTTTTTTGAACGGTTGGATCTCGTAGATGTGGTTGGGAAAACTTATTTTTACTTGGCAACTCCCATAGGAAGTCGCCTAATATTTGATTCCTCATTCACCCAGCCATCCCAACTCTTCTTCCTTGTGTGTGTCTTTTTGCTTTGTCCGCTATGCATTGGTGATAAATCACATTTCCTTGCTACCTCTGCCATCCACTGTTGGATCATTGCATCTTCCTCACCTTCTTCATATATATCTCTACCCAGTTTCATCGGATCTGGCATTTCTTGAAATAGATTTTGGGCCACTAGTGCTCCATGATTGTGGGACACCAGTGCTCCAGCTTTACTATTAATCAACACTGTCTTGTTTTGCTTAAGCTCCATGTCTTTCACTTTCTTTCTATTTTTACTCACCTGACCAGTGCTCAAAGTATTATGATTTAATAAAAATACAGATTTACAACTTACCATTGTGTCCTGAAGATTTCTCTCCTCCACACTGATCGCTGGAACACTTTGAAGTTGTTGTTTTTGTACATGTTATGTCGCTGAATTCACTATTTTTGGCATGGTTTCAGGTTGCTACTGTTGTCCAGTAGATAATTGTTGCTGTTATCCATCATGTGAGGATGCTTCTTCATGTTTAATACTCTTAGAAGTTTGCATGCTCGACATAACTTGTTGCTGCCCAGGCTGGTTTTCTATTGGAAACTCGATCAAATTTGCATTATTTGTAGTATATTGCTGCCTAGACTTAGGAATGAAGTCAGGAGCTTTAAAATTAAGCTTGCTATCTGACCCTAATTTTGATGATCTTCCAATTTAGGTAAATAAGGTGAAACTACTGATAACATCTCCTCATCACCACTACACTTCTCACCTTCATCAGAAGAATTCTCCACAAAATCAACTCCCCAGTCTTCTTCATCATCATACCCAGGTAGATCAGCCCATAACTTAGATTTAAATGCCATATCCCTCACATTTTCTTGAATAATTTTGTTGTTATTTCCCGTGGACAACATCAATTGTCCTGAACCACCACTATGATCACCAAACGACTCCACAATTTGGGAAGGAACTTATTGCGCCGATGTATTCAAAGTGACCAAAGGTTGTTTGATCATGGAATTGTCATTAAAATTAATGTCAACTTGGGCTTCCTTGATGATTTTATCCACTGCTGGACTTGAAATATGCATTCTAGGTGAGCTGGAACTAGATCCACGATATCCCTTCAAAACTACAGCCAAGTTGTTCACCAAAGCATTGCATCGAAAATCAAATTTCTTAGCCAAATTCTCACTGCCTCGTTCTTCCTCACCACTGGTATTACATGGTATTAACTGTTGCATCAAATTAGGATTATTTAATATTGGTAGATTAATATCAACACCCTTCCCGTCTGCTAAGATTTCAAAACTATTTTGACTGAGAAGAAACCTTTTGTGTTTAAAGTTTCAATTACTAATGAACTTTATATATGTGATTTCAAAATACTTTATACGTTGGAAATGAGCGGTGATCCTTGAAACTAAAAGAAGGGAAAGTATGGAATACGAAATACGGCCATCGTGCCATGAATAGAGAAACTTGAAAAAGGCCCAATGAGCCGAGGAAATATTGCTATTGTGAGAGGTTGAAAATGCTAACAAATATTTGTAAAATGTGAACGATTCTACGATTGATACATTTCTACATGTGTTACCTTTGTGTGCAAACTAACTAAAAATATTTTTGGGAGTATCATTTGCAAAATCGAGGAAGGGTGGGTAATAAGTCCCACACCTGAAACTACACGTGCCGGTGTAGGGGTGGATTGTGATTGTTCCCCTTAATTGGAATGCAATTGGTACCTGTTAATTGAAAAATTAAATAGGCCAACCCACACGGCATATGTGGGAAGGCAGCTTAGTTGATCGGGTGGAGATCAGACTCCATGTTGCACACATGGTGGTACTACTCATGTAACAACTTTCTTTCGCATCATATGTCAAACCACGTTGTCCGTGGGGAGATGGACTAACCGATCGGGCGTGATCGGACTCCTACCTAACAATGACGGTGGAATATCGGTGCTAATGATATCCCATCCAATTGTATATATATATATATATACATAAAAACAATTTTCGTACTCCGAAAATCGTTATGTTTCAATTGGTTATTTGAATATTGTTGGTTGTTACTTGTTGTTTTTATGTGTTGTGTTTGCCTCTATGGATACTCTATTTTGAAAAGAGGATTTTTTGTTGTACATGATAGTACTATTCGATGGTACTAATGTCCCTTTTGTCGGGGGCGCTACATCTTTCAATGGATGTAGGTGACTCTGTAGCTGGTAGCGCGGATTGCAGGTAACGGTGCCTTCTCCTTCTCCCCACAGCAGTGTTGGTGAGCCCCGCTTCCTCCAGGGGTCATGTGTAGTATTTGTTGTACTTCTTTTGTAAAAGTCACTAAATTTTGAGGTATAGTCGGGGCCTTGTCACCGGCATTTTCATATTTCTCCTCAATTGTATTTAGAGGCTCCGTAGACAGGTTGTGGTGGCGTCGGGTATTGGAATTAAACTAGAAATATTAGTGTTTGGCAAATATTTTTTTAATCATATCTATAAAAATTGTAATATTCTGGATATTATGGTTGAAAATGCGAATGAAAACAAAATGGAAGTTAATGAAATATTTATAAAGTATGATTGATAGAATTTATCTCCTTGTTATTCATAAATTAATTTTGGGTAGAATGAAACCTAGCATGCTTGCTGAGTCGGGTTTACTCAGTTGAGTGTCGGTCGCGCTCCTTGGTTTTGGGGCGTGACATTGTCGACCCTTGAGTTGTAGGTTTCTACTTTCTTGTCGTTTTCCTCTATCTTCTTTTCTTCTGACTGAATCCTCTTGGTGAGTTCCCCGAGCATTTTCATAATGGTGGGGTCAGCTCCCGACCCATTGTTACTTGATCTTTATGGGGTTGGCTCAATTCGAGGAGCCGTTTCTGGTCCTACTCAGCTCGTAGTCTTTTGTTGACTCTGTAATTGAGCGATAACAACTTGTTGTTCTTCCAACATTTCAAAAATTACTTGTAGGTTGACTTCTCTTTCTTCTCGATCCTGTGTTCGTTGTGCGTTAGGTTAGTCCCATCTGCGTACACTTCCTTTATATCAGTGCCGAAATCGACGTGCAGAGCAATATATGAACCAACGTCGACGGGTTAGGTACTGGTGCTACCCCAGGGTTGAGCGGTGGTACATCGGCCCCTGAAGTTGTTGCACTATTTTATCCATGGAATCCGAGACCGGCATTTCCATGTGCATTTGCTGAGTTAGACATATTTTGACCTGAAATCAAAGAATCTTTGGACAAGAAAAAGTGTGAAGAATGAAGTGTGTTATCAGAAAACTAGCACCAAAATAATCACTAATATCTTTATCCCCACGGTGGGCGTGAAACGGTTTACCTTGAAAATGGTTTTAACAATTGAATATGAGTTGTGGTTTTAAAAATATGTGATATATTCCAATACTAGTAAATAAGCAAGAAATATTAAGTGTAAGTAAGATGAAATGATAACCAAACAAATGTTGTCAAAGGAATGGAGGCCTCAAGATCGATCGCCTCGGGGGCTCGAGGTCAGTTAATAGCAATAAAGTATGTACAATAAATGAAGATAATAAAGCTGAAGAATAATCATGATCAGAGAAAGCAAGAATAGCAGAGTAGAATGTTCTATTGCAGTGAATGATCCCCTTTACAAATGATTGGAGTCCCCTTTATGTAGGAGGGAAAATACATTTCTATTTACAGTAAAAAATACTATTGGTACAGCTGTATAATCGCCTAGTACGGATTTGTACAAACCAATCCTGAGATTTGCGCCTTGACCTATATGCCCTTTGAAAAATTCCCGCTTTTTCTTGACTGTCATCGATTTTGCACTACCTCGAGGTAGGCCGTGTCGGATATTCGATGCGCTCTCTCGAGGTATGCATTCTAAGATCGGGATTGAACTTTATTTGGAGCCTTCCGAGCTCGGGCTCGGAACGCAACATAGACTTCGAAATCGGACTCCTCCAATTTCGGTCGTATACAAATATAGGCTACTATTGAAAAATTATGTAAATAGCTCACAAATACAAATATAATTACATGAAATGAAGTAAAAATTTATGGGGTGTTAATAATAAATTTATATGATTAATTAGAACAAAATAATTTGAAAGGGTAGTTAACAAATATTTGAACAATTTAAGTGCAAGAAAATTAATTTTAAAGCCTTAAAAAATTATGGAAATATAATAAAAAATACTCTTATGACTCTTGTAAATTGGTGATGATGCTAAAATGATATTTTGAAAGTATGTGTGATATTTATAAAATACGAGGGCAAATATCAACGGCTGCCCCTCTTTACCCGAGAATGATGAAAGAGTTGTTGCGTAAGGAAAATGGTGACCAATTTTTTCCGAATGAGCGAGGATGAGGTTTGGTTGAAGAAAAATGGAGGTTGTGCCCTGGTTCTTGAGTTTCCTACACATTCTTGGTGTTACGAGAATCGGGTTGTGTGTAGTTTTGGGTCCAGCGACGAACGAAACTGATGGAGTTGTTATAAGAGTGGTTGTTTGTTTCGAAAGTGTATCTTTTGGATATGATAAAGTAGTAAATAACGGATAATTTAAGGTGGAGCTATGAATGCGAATTTGAAAGTTACAGATGTATAAGGCAAATATTTGAGTAGTTATCGGATAAAGGGTAATCAATTGCTGATCATCAGTTACGATGGAGATGATCGAAGAATGTGAACATTGTGAATGGAAACCAGAGCGAGAATTGCTACTATTTGTACGTCGGCCACCCTGCCGAGTTACCTTCAAAACTTAATGCACGATGTGTGCGAATATTGTAACGACCCGACCGGTCGTTTTGAGATCCAGCGCGTCATTCACTAGATAGGAGTCATGAACAACCTCATTTCTGGTATTGTGACTTCTATGTATGGTCAGAGTTTAAATTCAGGAGGTTCGGAGTTAAATTGAAAGGAAAATTCTCATTTCAGAAGCCTTAAGTTGAAGAAATTGAGTAAGACTGGAATTTTGAGTAAACGACCTCGGAATTAGGATCTGAAGGTTCCAGCAGATTAGTATGGTGATTTCGGACTTGGGCGTATGTACGGATCAGGATTTGGATAACTCGAGAGCGTTTCGGTGTATATTGTGGAAGTCAGCATTTTTGAAGAAATTTCCTAACTTTGGCTTGAAGCGCATTTCAATGATATTGATGTCTGTTTGGGATTCCGAGTATGGGAATAGCTCCGCATTGTGATACTTGAGTTGGGAGCACGATCAGAAGTGAATTTGGATGTCCGGAGGTCATTGTGAAGTCATTTGGCTAAAGATAGAAATTTGAACGTTTTTGATAAGTTTGACCGAGAGTTTGACTTTTTGATATCGGGGTCGGATTCCAGTTCTGAAAGTTGGAGCAGGTCCGTAATGTCGAATATGACTTGTGTGCAAAATTTGGGGTGAATCGGACGTGATTTGATAGGTTTCGGCGTCGGATGTAGAAGTTTGAAATTCTAAGTTCTTAAAGATTTGGATTGGATAGCGATTCATGATTTCGACGTTGTTTGATGTGATTTGAGCCTCGAGCGAGTTCGTATAATGTTTTGGAACATGTTGGTATAATTTGTTAAGGTCCCGAGGGCCTCGGGTGGATTTCGGAAGGTTAACGGAATGAATTTCGGACGAAAAAGAAGGAAAACAATTGCAGAAATTTTCTGGTGCATTTTTTTACAGCAAATTGTGCGTCGAAGAGCTAACTTTGGAAACGTATATATAAGAATATATAAGGAGTCTGAAAATTTGCCAAACATGAAAGTTATAGATCTTGAAGTCTAGTTTTTATAACAATAAACCATTTATCATTTGAAGTTTTGTACAAAACGTTATGACCGATTGAAGAAGACTGGTGGAGCAGTTTTCGCAAGAATTTTCTGATGCCTGGAGCTGACTGTAGAAGCTCATATCTCGGGATATATAAGGATTTATATGGTGTAAAACCTATCAAATTAAACATTCAAACCGTTTGTTATTTGGATATTTCTACAAGAAGGTATGGGTGTTTTAACTGAAGGTGTCCAACAAGGGAAAATTTTAATAGGAGGTACAACCTGTACAACACAAGTGCAAGGTACAACACGGTGAAGCATGGGCAGATTCTTTAAACACGAATTTGGCCCATTTTCTTCATTTCTTTCATTTGGCTTGGATGATCTTGGAGAGCATTTCAAGGGGGATTTCATCAAGCATCAAAAGTAAGTTGTTTCTACTTATTTTCAAGTTAAACACAAGATTTATTACATAGATTTGATATGAAAATTAGGGGGGAAATGTGGGAATTTGCTAAGAAATCTAGAATTTGGAAAATGTGATCTTTTGCCACGATTTGAGCATAAATTTTTGAAGTAAATTGTATAATTTAATTAGTAAGGCTTCGGGTAATTTAATCCTTCAAGAATTTTCGAAATCCGAACGAGTGGGCCCGGGGTCGAAATTCCAAGTTTCTTCAAGAACACCTAATTTTGGGATTTCCTTGTTAATTCTCCTTCTTTGAACTTAAAATGATTCGATTATTCTATATTTGGCTAGTTTTGAGCCGTCGAGAGTAGATTTCGGAGATTCGAGCACATCCTTGATCCGATCCTTAATCCGAGGGGTGATTTCGTCAAGGTGAGTCTCCTTACCAAACTTGTAAGGGGGAATGTCTCCATATGTTCCTTGTTTGCTATGTGTACATGTTGTGGGGGCCGCGTACGTACCACGTGATGAGAGTCTGTACGTGGCGACTATATCGCTATGTCGGGTAGCCGTAGGACCCACGAGCATGCCATTTCGTGCCTTATTTGAACCATTGTATGTATTATAAATTGTGTTTAATGTTGAACGACATGGGAGAGGTAAAAATATGATGATGTAAATCCTAATTGGCTATCAGTGATATGATATTGAAAAGATTCTGTTAAGTTCACGGTCGAGTCGGTACCCGTAGGTACCTACATGTAAATACTATTATTATCAAGTCACCACACGAGTCGCAGGCATGATGCGCGATCGTGGGAAGCTTATTATTATTATCGAGTCAGCACACGAGTCGCAGGTATGATTCGTGATCGTGGGGAGCTTATTATTATTATCGAGTCAGCACACGAGTCGTAGGTATGATTCGCGATCATGGGGAGCTTATTATTATCGAGTCAGCACACGAGTCGCAGGTATGATTCGCAATCATGGGGAGCTTTTTACTATCGAGTCAGCACACGAGTCGCAGGTATGATTCGCGATCGTGGGGAGCTTATGACCCCAGTCCTTATGACCCACCTTATGACTCCGACTGGTTGTCTTGTCGGTGTCGGTATATTACACTTGAGTTTGGTTCACATATGACAATATTGGTAAGGTATTATTGAATAAGAGGAATTGGTACTTGGTGCTCTTACCTGTGTTACATTATGTGTCCATATACTTGCTGTTTACTGTTTCGCATGCCTATTGCTTTAGCCTTATCTCATTCTATATTACGTTGCTGGAACTTAGTCAGTATCTAGTCGACCTCTCGTCACTACTTCTTCGAGTTTAGACGGGATACTCACTAGGTACATATATGTATATGTACTCATGCTACACTTTCTGTGCATTTTGTTGCACAGGTACCTTTATAGTACAACGATCGATTTGGGGACTTATACGGGCTGCATTCATCCAGAGGCGTTCCACAGCTGCCGGAGTCTCCCTTCTGTGTACTTACATTTTATATCTATTGCCTTTGTCCCATTTATTTCTCGAACAAGAGTTGTATAATTGTATAAATTCTTGGAAACTGCTCATGTACTTGTGTCACCGGGTTCTGGGGATGTGTTGAGTCTTGTTTTATTGAATTAAAGGCACCTTCTGTCGTATTTAAATATACAACAGTTTATTTATTTTATTGTGAAATGCAATAAAGGCAACGATTTTGAAAATTTTAAACAGGAAGGTATTTGTACGAATTAAGGAATTGGCTTGCCGGACAGTGGTGTCCGGCGCCTTCACAACCCATAGGTTTTGGGTCGTGACAACGTGGTATCAGAGCACTAGGTTCCCTTAGGTTTAATGAGTCGTGAGCAAGTCTAGTAGAGTCTTGCGGATCGGTACAGAGACGTCTGTACTTATCTTCGAGAGGCTATAGGGCTATAGGAGTACTTCCCTTCTTGATTCCTCATCGTGCGATTTGATTCCATTAAGGCTTATGCCTATGTTTCTTCCTATTCAATATTATACGTCGCGAAGCTCTTGCTATGATTCGAGGATTTGAGGAATTGAAATGGTGCAACGGATATAGTGCGAGATGTTTTCCATGTGTAGTTGGTTGGGGCTGTTGTTGTTGCCCTGCATGAGAATAATATGTTGTTTCATCTCAGTAAGTGTGTTTCTGAGGACTTTGAGGCTATGATCAGGTTGTTATGATGCTTACGATTGGATATCGCGCAGTGTTGATAGGATGGTAGGATGCTTGCATATATATAGGGGCAATGAATGACTTGAAGGGAGGTCTTCTCTGGGCGTGGTTTCGAGATTTTAGTATTTTAGTTCCGGCGGAGGAAAGGCACTTGGACTATGAACAGTCCGGTTCGGATTGATAAAGTAGTAAGCTTGGTGCTATCGAGCAAGGTGGAGTACTCACTTGTGTTGTGGTATCATTGTTTGATCGAATAGGATATGTTTAATTCGCCGGTGTTATAGCTCTTCGGTTGCATGGAGTTAGAGTGCTGCGAAGCGGTGCTGAAGAAGCGGTTGTCAGAGATCGTGGTGTGTAGTGGTTCAGAATTGAACAGTTACCTCTAATGAAGACATCTCGAGAAAGATGATCTTCGGAGTGTTCGAAGTTGTGGTGATCTGATGGCTCAAAGAGCTACAGAGAAGGACGTTGAATTGAGGACGCAATTGAGAAGCACACGATGAAGGAAGATATGTGAAAAGTGATAGGTGGTGGTTCCTTTTCAAAAAGGCCAGACGTAAGGAAAGGAAGTTGGGTAGGGCTTAAAGGAATAAGGTTAACCAAAGTGGGGGAGTCCCACCACCTGCAGTTGGGTTGTGGGGGTTGTGTCCTCATGGAGTTGCGAATTGTCGGCATATTGGTAAGTTGTTACAGCTAAGGGAAAGGAGTAAAGCGTTAATTGAGCATGGCATTCGATAAATGTGTGCGAAGTTTGTCCTATTGGACCAGGGCTAGGCTTTGGGAAAAATTAAGAATTCGTGCTTAAGGCATAGGCAAGTTGTAAGGGTAGCGACTCAGTCACGTGCTTCGCTGAAAGGGTGTTCATGTGCTAGGAGATCCTTGGAGTTGATTGTAATCGGGGCCAGTCAGAGTAGGTGACTCTCAGTGGTGGTCCTAATGAATTCGAAAGTTAGAGAATGCGGTGCTTAAGAGTTTCAGGCAGCAGTATAATTAAGAATCGAGCTTCTGCAGTATAATCTCTAAGGGGAAGGATGATGGTTGGAGTGGTCTATGTTATTTCAGCACGCTGGATAGTATCGGAGGAGTGAGGGAAATAGACTCCGGGTTGTAGAAATATTATCAGGAGGGTGTGAGACGGGTTGCAGAATTTAGGCAGCATGGTCTCGTGAATCAAGGTCACTCGGGATGTGTGAGGGTCGAGATGCTATGAGTTGAAGGAAGTTACTATTACCTTTGAGGCAATTAAAGATGATTAAAAGAAGATAGGTTGGTTAGCCATGGTTGAAATGGCACAAGTACGGCAGTGATCAGTTTCTTCGGCGTGATTGAGTATGTGTATGGTTTGTGCAAATGTGTGCGGGGCTTGTCGGCCGTCGTAATAGACTTCAGTTGGAAGCATTCAAGTGCTATGGACTGTCAGGTGTAGGCGGGTCCCGAAGGTGTTATGATGGTTCAGACCACTACTTAAGGAATTGCATGTATTGTGATTGAGAGAGCTCACTTGTGAGTTGTTATGGTTCTCATGAATTGAAGTCAGTAAAAAGGGTTCCTAGGTAATGAAGTGTTCACCCTAATAATGGTTCAGGGGTTATGATGGAATTTTGCGCCATATCATATTGGCATGTTCTGTGCAAAAAGCGGTATGTAACTGGAAGTAAGAATTGAGATTGGTGTGCGGCTTTAACAAGGATGTGATGAGCTCGGAGGAGCAAGGGAAAAGTATTTGAATGTTTAGAGTAAGCTGGTATTGTCTTCTGTGTCAATTGAGATTGGTGTTTGAGGAAAGAGGCTTTGTATCCTGGTTATGGGTTTTTGATTTGTCTTGCAGCATTTGTGGGATCAGGAGCAAGGATGTGCAGACTTGTTGCCTTGTGTGGAAGGCCGTGAGAGCATGACCGCGGCAATATTGCATAAGTGTGGCATGTAGTCACCTAATTGGTTGAAGAATTAGACCAAGTATAGAGGAGTGTAATATTGCTTAATTGAGAATTTATGCCTGGAAGGCGTTTGGTTCAGTTGATGGTGGATTGTGGGGTGTTTGTCCCGGCTATGATTGTTATTCTTGTGTATTATGAGAGGAATTGGGGTATTATGGACCCAGGTAAGGCTATCAGCCTAGTTCAGTGCGAGCAGAATCGACTTGAAGTGAATGAATGGATTTAAACAAATTATGGGATTCATGCGAGTAAGATGTGTTTATTTCATTATGGTTCTCCTCAAGGAGGGGTATTGGGATATCAGGTGTTGTCCCGTCTTCTTCAAATTCATGTGATATTGTGATTGTGCCGTGTGAGTTATGAAACGGCTTGATAATTTTATATGTGTAGAGGTTCCGCGTAGTGATGAGGTTATGTGAGCAGGATGGCTCCTTAGATCCAGATTATATATCGCACCTCAGTCGTGCTGGTGTTTTGTAGCATATGGCTCTATCAGTCTCCCCAGAATGGTATTATGCACTTAGCATGCTTCTGACTGATATTCAGTGATTTGTAATAGTGAGCAATTCAGCTCCGTGTATATTTCCTTATGTAAGTCTTATGATGGGATCGGGTGGCACGCCGCCATGAGTATGTTATTTGGATCGGAACAGTTTGATACAGAGCAAGGCTCCTGTAATTATTTTCTTGTGTTTTACTTCGTAATTTTCTGAGGAATGTTCATATTAGTTGCGTGAGTTGAGTAGTCCCTTCCGTAGTCATTTCCTTATGTGTCGTATTCGAATTTGTGGCCTATTGGCGCATTGTGGCGGTGTATGGTGCTTATTCAGCAAGGATACGCAGTTGTGTTCTGATGCCTCGTGTGTTAGTTGATACGGTGCGCACATATTAGAATCAGACATGACAGAGAATTTCAAGTGTTGGAACTGAGGTCTGAGTTTAATATATGGAAACAAATGGAATATCTTCAGATTTTATCAAGTTAATGTATTCAAATGGGCTGTGTCAGCACGGGCAGGTGCACGTGGTGTTGGTCAGTGATTTCAGATAATTCAGGGGCAGTTCTTGGTACGTTTGAGGACGAACGTCTGTTTAAGTGGGGGAGAATGTAACGACTCGACCGGTCATTTTGAGATCCAGCGCGTCGTTCAGTAGTTAGGAGTCATGAACAACTTCATTTCGGGTATTGTGACTTGTATGTATGGTCAGAGTTTAAATTCAGGAGGTTCGGAGTTAAATTGAAAGGAAAATTCTCATTTCAGAAACCTTAAGTTGAAGAAATTGAGTAAGACTGGAATTTTGAGTAAACAACCTCGGAATCAGGATCCGAAGGTTCCAGCAGATTCGTATGGTGATTTCAGACTTGGGCGTATGTCCGGATCAAGATTTCGATAATTCAAGAGTATTTCGGTGTATATTGTGGAAGTAAGCATTTTTGAAGAAATTTTCTAAGTTTGGCTTGAAGCGCATTTCAATGATATTGATGTTCGTTTGGGATTCAAGTCTGGGAATAGCTCTACATTGTGATTCTGGAGTTGGGAGCACGATCGGAAGTGAATTCGGATGTTTGGAGGTCATTGTGAAGTCATTTGGCTAAAGATAGAAATTTGAACGTTTTTGAGAAGTTTGACCGAGAGTTTGACTTTTTGATATCGGGGTCGAATTCAAGTTCCGAAAGTTGGAGCAGGTCCGTAATGTCGAATATGACTTGTGTGCAAAATTTGGGGTCAATCGTACGTGATTTTATAGGTTTCGGCGTCGGATGTAGAATTTTGAAATTCTAAGTTCTTAAAGATTTGGATTGGAGAGCGATTCATGATTTCGACATTGTTTGATGTGATTTGAGGCCTCGAGCGAGTTCGTATCATGTTTTGGAACATTTTGGTATAATTGGTTAAGGTCCCGAGGGCCTCGGGTAGATTTCGGAAGGTTAACGGAATGAATTTCGGACGAAAAAGAAGGAACCAAATTGCAGAAATTTTCTGGTGCATTTTTGGACAGCAAATTGTGCGTCGAGGAGCTAATTTTGGAAGCGTATATATAAGAATATATAATGAGTCTGAAAATTTACAAAACATGCAAGTTGTAGATCTTGAAGTCTAGTTTTCAGAACATTAAACCATTTGTCATTTTGAGTTTTTTGCAAAAAGTTATGACCGATTGAAGAAGACTGGTGGAGCAGTTTTCGCAAGAATTTTCTGATACTAGGAGCTGACTTTAGAAGCTCATATCTCGGGATATATAAGGAGTTATATGGTGTAAAACCTATCAAATTAAAGATCTTCGAGTCTAATTTTTAAATCTGCAAACCGTTTGTTATTTGGATATTGATACAAGAAGTTATGGGTGTTTTAACAGAAGGTGTCCAACAAGGGAAAATTTAATAGGAGGTACAACCTGTACATCACAAGTGCAAGGTACAATCCGGTGAAGCATGGACAGATTCTTTAAACACGAATTTGGCCCATTTTCTTCATTTCTTTCATTTGGCTTGGATGATTTTGGAGAGCATTTCAAGGGGGATTTCATCAAGCATCAAAGGTAAGTTGTTTCTACTTATTTTCAAGTTAAATACAAGATTTATTACATAGATTTGATATGAAAATTGGGGGAAAATGTGGGAATTTGTTAAGAAACCTAGAATTTGGAAAATGTGATCTTTTGCCACGATTTGAGCATGAATTTTTGAAGTAAATTGTATAATTTAATTAGTAAGGCTTCGGGTAATTTAATCCTTCAAGAATTTTCGAAATCCGAACGAGTGGGCCCGGGGTCGAAATTCCAAGTTTCTTCAAGAACACCTAATTTTGGAATTTCCTTGTTAATTCTCCTTCTTTGAACTTAAAATGATTCGATTATTCTATATTTGGCTAGTTGCGAGCCGTCGAGAGTAGATTTCGGAGATTCGGGCGCATCCTTGATCCGAGGGGTGATTTCGTCGAGGTGAGTCTCCTTTCCAAACTTGTAAGGGGGAAATGTCCCCATATGTTCCTTGTTTGCTATGTGTACATGTTGCGGGGGCCGCGTACCTACCACATGACGAGAGTCCGTACGTGGCAACTATATTGCAATGTCGAGTAGCCGTTGGACCCACGAGCATGCCATTTCGTGCCTTATTTGACCCATTGTATGTATTATAAATTGTGTTTATTATTGAACGACATGGGAGAGGTAAAAATATGATGATGTAAATCCTAATTGGCTATCAGTGATATGATATTGACACAATCCTGTTGAGTTCATGGTCGAGTCGGTACCCGTAGGTACCTACATGTAAATACTATTATTATCGAGTCAGCACACGAGTCGCAGGCATGATGCACGATCATGGGAAGCTTATTCTTATTATCGAGTCAGCACACGAGTCGCAGGTATGATTCGCGATCGTGGGGAGCTTATTATTATTATCGAGTCAGCACACGAGTCGCAGGTATGATTCGCGATCGTGGGGAGCTTATTACTATCGAGTCAGCACATGAGTCGCAGGTATTATTCGCGATCGTGGGGAGCTTATGACCTCAATCCTTATGACCCACCTTATGACTCAGGCCGGTTGTCTTGTCCGTGTCGATATATGTATACTTGAGTCTGGTTCACATATGACAGTATTGGCAATGTATTATTGAATAAGAGGAATTGGTACTTGGTGCTCTTACCTGTGTTACATTATGTGTCCATATACTTGCTGCTTACTGTTTCGCATGCCTATTGCTTTAGCCTTATCTCATTCTATATTACGTTGTTGGACCTTAGTGAGTTTCTAGTCGACCTCTCGTTACTACTTCTTCGAGTTTAGACGGGATACTCACTGGGTACATATATGTATATGTACTCATGCTACACTTTCTGTGCATTTTGTTGCACATGTACCTTTATAGTATAGTGATCGATTTTGGGACTTATACGGGTTGCATTCATCTAGAGGCGTTCCACAGTTGCTGGAGTCTCCCTTCTGTGTACTTACATTTTATATCTATTGCCTTTGTCCCATTTATTTCTCAGACAAAAGTTGTATAATTGTATAAATTCTTAGAAACTGCTCATGTACTTGTGTCACCGGGTTCTGGAGATGTGTTGAGTCTTGTTTTATTGAATTAAAGGCACCTTCCGTCGTATTTAAATCTACAACAGTTTATTTGTTTGATTGTAAAATGCAATAAAGGCAACGATTTCGAAATTTTTAAACAGGAAGGTGTTTGTACGAATTAATGAATTGGCTTGCCCGACAGTGGTATCCGGCGCCATCACAACCCATAGGTTTTGGGTCGTGACAAATATATACGGGGTTATTGCGAAATTTTAAACACGATGCAAATCCTCTTAAGACCATAAGAGTTGTCATTGGACGATGATAATGATAGCCTTAGACCATGATGTCCGGGGCACTGAAGTGTATGATAAAGGATTCGTAGGCCGTGAGATGGTGTCCTGGGGTCCTGAGGATGGTGCCTATGGACTATGATACCTTTGAATAATGATGTGCCGTTCTGAGAGATCATCAGTGTAAAGACCCGTAAAGCTTTCATGTCTAAAATAATGCCCGAATAGGTCCCTATGTTTTGATAACTGTAGAAATTCTTAAAATGTACCTTTTTGAGTAAAAAGTACCCCGGGACTTAGAAGATAAAATTTTCCAGAATTGCGCAGATCTACGGTCCACTATGCGATCGTAGATCAGGTATGCAGACCGCATAGGGGTCGCATACCTTGACAGCCTGCTGTCCAATTTGAGGACAGCTATGCGGCCCAAGATGCGATCATATTTCGAGAATGCGGGTCGCATAGTTGTCGTATTCTTGCACCTTAGTTCTTGCAGAGGGAGTTATGCGACGCAATATGCGATCGCATAACATGTATGTGGACCGCATAATGGTCGCATACCAGGGCAGTCTGGTTCCCCTTTTGGTCCATTTGAGGGCCAACTATGCGACAGGAATGCGGACCGCATAGCAGGAATGCGATTGCATTCCTGACCGCATTTCCTGCTTCGGTGCTCTTTTAATTTCTAATTTTACACCCGACCCCTAGTTTAATAAAACACCCCTCCCCTTAATTTTTAACATCTATATGAACAAAAATAGAGAGAATGGAGAGTGGGTTTAGTGAGAGAAAGTCTTCTTCTTCATCAAATTGGTCCATCATCTCTACTCAAGCCCGGAAATTATCGAGTAATCTTCATCTTCTTAACTTTAAGAGGTAAGTCCCCACCCCATTTCCTTTTAATTCTCATGTTTTAGCTAAAAAGGGGTAGAACACATAAGTTGATTCTTGAAAATAAAAGCTGATACCTTGCATGCATGTGAGTTAAACTCCATAATCTAGTAAAGGGAAACGAGTTTAGGTAATTATTCACAAAAAGGGGGTTAGTAATCTAAGGGGTCACATAACGTTCGATAAAATGCCTAAATGATTTCGAGTTATGTTCATGGTTCCTAATTCAAAGTGAAATATGTCATATTGTGGATTAGATAGACGGTGGTAGACGGTTCGGTGAATTGTGATAGTTATTAAAGGGGAATTTCGACTCGAGGTATGTATGGCTAACTTTAATCTTCGTAAAGTCACCTTGTTGGTGTCTGAGCATTCGGTATGAGTTTCTTGCTGAGTATATATGAAATTGATTGTCCGGTTGTGTTGAGGCATAAGATTTCATACTCTAATTTTCTTAGTCGATTACCATGCTAATTGAAATTGTGAAAGGTGGTTTCTTTGTGATTACTCTATCATGTGCAAGGTTTGTTAAATTCTTGAATATGTTGGTATGAAAGAATTGTAACGGACCCAAATGTGTGAATGTATCTAAGTGCTAAGGGCTGAGTAGCAAGTGATGAAAATGAGTTGTGAATTGATTTAATTGAACTAAATGACTATGGTAATATCGTATATGACTCATTGTTTGGAAAGGATTATTGTGGATTGATTTCATACGGATTGTTGGTTGTAATAAATTTATATTCTTGTTGATGAAAATCTTTGTGATTTAATTAATGGTTGATAAAGACTATTGTGAACACATGGTTGTTTGGCTGTTATGAAATTGTACTCTTGATGATATGGAGCCTTGTGAATTAATTGTGGGATGTTATTGTTGCTATGAAATGTGATGGTACGGTGGGGTCGGGTTGCGCGCTGTAACAAAAGGAATAAGGGTGATATGTGAGAAGTAATAAGGGTGGAATGTGATTGTACGGTGAGATCGGGTTGCGCGCCGCAACAGAATGTAATAAGGCTGAAATGTGATTGTTCGGTAGGATCGGGTTGCATGCCGCAACATAAAGTAATAATGGTGGATTGTTGAGATGGAATAAGGGTGGAATATGATTGTGTTGAAATAAAAATCTTTGAAACTCTCAATTGTATTTGTTTCGGTATCTCTGTGCACTATTGGTTGGTTCCTTTAACTGTCTCCTATCTGTGTATTGCTTGATTTTACTTAAAGTAAAGTTTGTTCATACATACTAGTACTATTCAACGGTACTAACGTCCCTTTTGCCGGGGGAGCTACATCTTTTATATGGATGTAGGTGGTTCCATAATAGGTAGCTTAGCCCACCGTTAGTGGTGCCTCCTCTTCATCTTTTCAGCAGTTCTGGGGAGCCCCATTTCTTCTCGGGGCCGTGTGTGGACTATATCATTCTCTTTTGCTTATGTTGTAAAAGGTATAGCCGTGGCCTTATTTCCGGAAAGTTTATTGTAACGACCTAGTCGATCGTTTTGCGTATTAGGATCCCGTTCCCTTAAATTAAACCTTCCATAACGTATTTTCGTGCTTTATGGCTTGCGCGGACAGGTGGTTCAAGTTTCGTGAATGGTTTGAGTGATTTAGGAACACTTGGTTCCTTAAGGTTGGCCTATTAGGTCAAGTTTGACTTCGGTCAACATTTTGAGCAAACGACCTCAGAATCGAGTTCTGACAGCTCCAGTAGCTTTGTATGATAATTTCGGACTTGGGCGTATGTTCGAAATGGGTTTTCGATGACGCGGGAGCATTTCGGCACCCAAAATGGAAATCAGGATTTCCTTAAGTTTGAAATTTGGGTTGGAAAGTTATTTTATGCTATCGAGGTCCGAACGTAATTCCAGGACCGGGAATAGCTTCGATATGTCATTTATGACTTGTCTGCAAAATTTGAAGTCATTCTGAGTTGTATAGGTTGGTTCGGCGCGTCGCTATAGAATTTTAGAAAAGCTAAGTTCCTAAGTTATAAATTCAGGGGGTTTGGAGGGTGATTTTGAGTTTTAGCATGGTTTTGAGTGTTCTGTGGGCTCGAGCAAGTCTGTATAATGATTTGGGACTTGTTGGTATATTTGGACGGGGGCTCGGGTGGGCCTAGGTGCCTCCTAGACCCCGTACAAGGCCAAAAACCAACTAAAAACACTGCTGGTGCAGCTGTAGCTGGTGGTGACCGCAGGTGCGGTTGCCCAGCCGCAGGTGCGGGACCACTCTTGCGGTCCCAGCCTCGCAGGTGCGCAACTTCTGCAGGTGCGGACTATTTTCCGCAAGAGCAGGACCACAGGTGCGGCCCCCAACTCCGCAGGTGCTAACCCAGCTCCCCCGACCATTTTTCGCAGGTGCGGCCATTTCCTCGTAGGTGCGGTCCTAGGGTCGCAGGTGCGGAAACCCCTGTAGGCAGCCTATTTTTTTAAATGTGAAAAATCGGGTTTTCTTCATTTACACTCATTCCAACCTCCCTTGAAAGGTTCTAAGAGCTTGAGAAAACCATTCCTCGACCCACTTCCAGTAGAGGTAAGTAATTTCACTCTATTTTACTAGTTTAATTCATGAATTTTCAAGGGAATTAACTACAAAATCTTAGAAAAATCTAGGTTTTTAGTAGTAAATGGGATTCTTTGAGAATTTTGTGAATTATCCAGATTTTTGTTGTGAATTCAAGTAAAAGTTGCATAATTACGATCCTTAGGCTACGGGTGAGTGACCCCTTCGAGAATTTTCGGAATTCGAGCGCGTGGGCCCGAGGTTGAAATTCCAAAATCCTTCAAGAATGCCTAATTTTGGGTTTATTGGTTAATTCTTCTTCTTTGAACTTAAATTGATTCAATTATGCTATATTTGGCTAGTTGCGAGCCGTTGAGGGTAGATTTCAGAGATTCGGGCGCATCCTTGATCTGAGGGGTGATTTTGTCGCGAGGTGAGTCTCCTTCCCAACCTTGTAAGGGGGAAATGTCCCCATAGGTTCCTTTTTTGTTATGTATACATGTTGTGGGGGCCGCGTGTGTACCAAGTGACGAGAGTCCGTACGTGGAGACTATATTGCTATGATGGGTAGCTTTAGGACTCACGAGCATGCCTCTATGTGCCTTATTTGTACCTTGTATGTATTGTAAGTTGTGATTGTTGTTGAGATGACATGGAAAGGTGAAATATTATGATTTCAATCCCAGTTGGTTACAGTGGTATTGGCATGATCATGTTGAGTTCACTGTTGAGTCGGTACACATATATACCTATATATGTATATGCACTTGTTATCGAGTAAGCACACGAGTCGTAGACTGGAGGCGCGATCGTGGGTCAGCTTATATATTATTTTTATCGAGTCAGCACACGAGTCGCAGACTGGAGGCACGATCGTGGGTCGGCTTATATATTATTGTTATCGAGTCAGCACACGAGTCGTAGAATGGAGGCGCGATCGTGGGTCAGCTTATATATTATTATTATCGAGTCAGCACACGAGTCTCAGGCATGATGCGCGATCGTGGGTCAGCTTATCATTACCGAGTCAGCACACGAGTCGTAAACTGGATGCGCGATCGTGGGTCATCTTATCATTATCGAGTCAGAACACGAGTCGCAGGTATGATGCGCGATCGTGGGTCAACTTATTACTATTGAGTTAGTACGCGAGTCGCAGGTATGATTCGCGATCGTGGGTTAGCTTATGACCTCAGTCCTTATGACAACCCTTATGACTCCGGCCGGTTGTCTTGTTCTGGTATTGTATTATCACTCGAGTCTGAGTCACTTATAGTGGGATTGACAGGTATTGTGTAAACGGAGGATTTGGCACTTGCAGTTCATTTTCAGTTGTTACTTGGATTACATTATTTGCTTATGTACTTGTTGATTTCTGCTTCACATCCCTACTTCTTTAGCCATATCTCTTTTTATATTATATTTTTGGACCTTAGTGAGTATCTAGTCGACCTCTCGTCACTACTTCTTCGCGTTTAGACGGGATACTCACGGGGTACATATTTATTTATGTACTCATGCTGCACTTCTTCTTCTTCTGTACTTGATTGTGCAGGTCCGGAGGCTTGTACATATGATTATCAGGTCGGTGCTAGATATTGGTTTGTGTGATTAGACTTCACGGTGAGCTGCTCTTCCTGGCGACCTCCTAGAAGCACCCTGAAGTTCCTTTTGCTATTTTCCCCGTCTATTCCATCCAGATTGTGGATTTGTATCTATATGTATCTTGTATATTCCAATAGTTGCCTGTGACACTCGTGACACTAGTTCCTGGCACATACGTAGCGTATATTTTGGGTTTTTGGGGTGTATATATTATATAGACATGCTTATCATTTGGTTCACATATTTATGGTTTTACTTCATATCGCAGGCTATTATCATATTCATATCTGATTAAAAATTGGTAAATGTTGGAATGTTAGGCAACTGGGGAAGGTAACTC
Source organism: Nicotiana undulata (assembly GCA_005239495.1). Classification (NCBI taxonomy): domain Eukaryota; kingdom Viridiplantae; phylum Streptophyta; class Magnoliopsida; order Solanales; family Solanaceae; genus Nicotiana; species Nicotiana undulata. Next base: position 71,599 of record ML273314.1, read on the forward strand.
ATAGTGTCATTCATGATGGCTGGACTAACCCCGCTGTTGGGCGCCATCGCGACCTAAATTAGGATTTCGGTCGTGACATTTATATAAAACTCCTAGTACTCCTAGAGGCTCCGTAGACACTGTGTGGGTTGTATATATGTATATTTTGGGCGGAAGTTGTACTCACTCGTAATTGTGGATCGCATCGGAAATGTTGTATGTAACTTGTATGTTTTGGATCATCAATTGTTGAAAGGTAAAAGAGGAAAGTGAAGTTATGTTGTAAATCGTACTTTGAATCTAAATTGGCTAATTCATATGGAACAATATATATTATGAACACGGGGTAATGCGTTGGATAGGAAAGGCAATCCAGGTCCGCTTGACTGGGGTCATCCGGTTAGGCGCCGGTCTCGTCCCTCGGTTTTGGGGCGTGACAATCAGGCCACATCACGATGTCTTTGGGCTATGAGGATGACTCCTTCAGACAATATGGCAATGTTTCTGCCCATGAAATGCAAAGATGCGGAGATGGTGCTAAGTCTCGTGCAAGGAAAGGCAGCGTTTATCCTTATGCAATAGTGGAGCCAATGCTTAGCCTCATGCAATATAATGGAGACAATGCTTAGTCTCATGCAAGGAAAGGAAGTATTTAGCCTGATGTAAAAATAGAGGCAATGCTTAGCCTCAATGTAATTGATACAAGGCTTAGTCTCATGCAAGGAAAGACAACATTTAGGCTTATGCAATAATGGAGGCAGTTCATGGCCTCATGCAATGAATAAGGGCAGTTCCTAGCCATATGCATATAAAAACAATGCTAAGCCATATACAATGATGAAGGCAATGCTAAGCCTCGTGCAATGAATGCGCAAAGAGCTTATCCCTATGAGGAGAAAGGCAATGCTTAGCCATATGCAATGACGAGGGAAGTGTTTAGCCGTATGCAGGAAGAGCAATGATTAAAAGGAAGAGGGAAAATTGGTCCTTATCATGACGCGTTTGTGCTTGGCAACTTCTGTCGCTGTAAAGATAGTGATCATATTGTATGTATACATTTGCGGACGTGCTTGTTATGTCCTCTGATTCTTCGTTTCATTTTTTCTCCTTGTCTTGACTCCTTGTTCGAGTTACCTTGGGTAATGGCTGTCTAAAATAGAAAGTAAAATTTTCAAAACTATGCATTTTTGAAAAATTATTTTTAAGAAAATGAAGTTATTCAAAATATGTGACGATGCATAGACCAAATAATTTTGTCGAATCAAAGACTGTGACACACTTTGAGACATTGCAACCTCCTAAACTCACAGTTTTGAGGATCATCCTCAAAATTTTGCCTCAGTTTACATATATTCTTCCATAAATTCACTTCTTGACGGTCCTTGACATAATGAGATGGATAAAATCGAAATCAAGCCCCAGTTTCAAACCATATAGGGGAATGAAGATTTTATTATGATGTGACCGAACCCATAAGGCTGCCTATGTATCCCCTCTTAAACAGGAATCAGGTCAAGCATAGTTCAAGTTACATCAAATAGAAAGTGCAAACATTATCTTAAACATATTATCTTGTGATTGCGTCTGTATTGATAGGTTCTAGGCATATTTCTCCATCCATATCTACAAGTATAAGCGCTCCTTCTATTAGTACTCGATGAACCATGTGAGGGCCTTGCCAGCTAGGTGAGAATTTTGTTTTGCTTCGCCCTGATGCGAGAAGAACCGTTTCAACACCAACTGCCCCGGTGTGAATTGGCTCAATCTAACCTTGTTGTTGAAATTTATTCTAGAAGAGTTGACTCTGACACACTGCGTTCATCCTTTTTAATGAGATCCAGTTGCTCATACCGGCTCCGTATCTATTTCGCGTTGCTGAGCTCGTCTCTTGTATGATTCTTAGGGAAGGAATCTCCACCTCGCCAAGTATAACGACCTCATTACCGTACACTAGTAGATAGGGGTTACCCCAGTTGATGTACGATTTGTGGTGCGGTGCCCAAGCAACACAAATAGTATCTTATCGTGCCAATGTTTGTGGTTGTCCACCATCTTTCACAATATATTCTTGATATTTTGTTGGCGGCTTCTACGACTCCATTCATCGGCGGCCTGTATGCTGTAGAATTTTGGTGCTTGATCTTGAATGTTTCACACATGGATTTAATTAGATCGCTGTTGAGATTTGCTCCATTGTTGGTAAAGATTGAGTCGGGTACTCCAAATCAACAAATAATTCGATCCTGAATGAAATCTGCTACGTCCTTCCTAATCACAACCTAATACGAAGTGGCTTCAATACATTTTGTGAAGCAATCTATAACCACAAAAATAAGCCTATGTCCATTTGAAGCGGCGAGCTCAATTGGTATAATGACGTCCATGCCCAAGGAAGAGAAAGACAAAGATGAACATGTTGCATTCAGTTCGTTGGGTGGCACGCGTATCATATTAGCATGTACCTGGCATCAGTGGCACTTATGTAAATACTTAATGCAGTCTTTCTCCATAGTCATCCAGAAATACCCTGCCCTTAATAACTTCTTGGCCAGAACGAACCCGTTCATGTGAGGTCTACATGTTCAAGCATGTAAGCAATCTAGATGCCTTCTTGGCATCAACACATCACAACAATCCCAAATCAGGCGTTCTTCTATATAGAATTCCTCCGATCTGAAAGAAATGGCCGGCCAATCTTCGAAGCGTGCGTTTTTTAGTGTGTGTAGCATTCTATGGTATTCTCCTTCTCAAAATACTCCTCTTCAATATGAGCGCAATAAGCTGATTGTTTATGAATCTTAGTTAGGATTGGATCGATGAAATACATGTCTGGATGTTATATCATGGAAGACAAAGTTGCTAATATATTTGCAAAAGTCTTTCTCAATCCTCGGAACATGTTTGAACTATATCGATGTGAACCTGTTGATTAAATCTTGTACACAATGCAAGTATGGCAATATTTTAGAGTTACATTTCGGGTTTTCGTACGTTAAAGTTTTGTCGTAAGTTAATTGGCATAGACTCGTGTATGAGATTATTTTTGAGGATATAAGCATTTATGCTATTTATAAAAGGCGATAAGTAAGTGCCGTGAAGGTTAGAGGGTAAAAGAATCAAAGAAAATGAGTTTCGTTGAAAGTTTTCAATTTGGGATAAAATACAGTTCAAGCTATAATACCCGGTATTTATGAACTAGTGCCATACAAGTTACCACATTACCATGATTGTACGACATATAAAGTGTGTTAAAAGTGAGTAGTATTTTATGTTATGTGTGATAGTTCTTGATTATTTGGATAAATGGGTAATTAGTAATTTTTAGTGGGAGATAAGCTAAGTAACTAAAATATTTTGATAAGCTCAATGAGCCTCAACGTGGCAGCCAAGGGCCTTAGCTAAATGTAAATCTTAAGTTCATATAATAAGGTGGCACATTTAAAGGATTATGTGGCTAGGTAACCAAATGACAGGGGTGCACACCCATTATGATATAATACCTCTCTAATTCACAAGGAGATGGGCTTATATCTAATCTACAATTAACAGATCTTCAGCAAAAAAATCATATGAAGTTATACTACGTAATAGCAACGGGATTTGCAATTCTAAGGGAGCCCGATATAACCTTTCTCAAGAACATCATACGGATTTTACCCTAATCCGATATGTCGTTATGTGGTTTTCTCAAAAGACGTGGGTTATAGAGATTGATAGGAGAATCAACTAAGGTATGTTAAGGCTATCCCCTTTTTTGGCATGATTCAAACAATACAAAGGAAACGAACAAACACACAACTTCCATAAATGACTCTATTCATAGAAGTACTAGGGGAGCCTATGTTCTTTATTCCCCAAGTGAATTATTATTATATCTTCTGTTCATGGGTCTTAGAAAAATATGTAGTTAATGAATTTTATTTGAAAGGCATGAGGGAAATGAGCAGTGGCATGGGCAAGGCAGGAAACTAGGCCAAGGCAGTGTGCAGGCGGCAGTGGCGTCGGACGTGTGCGGCAATGTCATGGAGGCGGAATGCGGGTGAGACATTGGTACGGAACAATGTCAAAGATGAGCTAAATATTGGCACAAATCAAGCTTGGGCGTGGAGCATGGCTGACCAAGTCAAAAGCACATGCAAGGCACATGCCAAAGTAGTTGGCGGTTACATTTCCTAACTCATTGTCCCCATGATCTCCCATGATCTCCCATGAACTGATTATGCTTGTATCTATGACCTTATTTCGTGTATAATGGCCTAAGTAGTTGGGGATGTCAACTACAAGTTAGGAACAGGTTTAAACTTATCCCGCCAAGTGGAAAAAGCTGTCGACGACAAGTGTCAATGTGCTGCCAAGTCTAAGGGCTGCATATGTTTTATAAATAGGGCCTTATGGACTTAGGCAGAAGGAAGTGGGTAATTTCGTGTGAAATTACAAGTGGGAAACAAGAGTGAAACATGAGGGTTTCAAGGTGTTTCAAAAGGTACTAAGGCTAGGCTTGGGCAGGTCTTAGTGTTGGCCAAGAACGACTTGTGTTCTTCGTCAAAAGTGGGCTTTGATCGACTTGTGATCATAGCAAGTGAGGGTGTCCTTTGTATTGTTTTGATATTAATGCAAAGGTTGGATTTTCCCGTATTGGCTTGTGTTTCTATTGTTTTTGTTGCCTACAATTTGTCAAGGCCAAAGCTACTGAAATTTGTCTAAGTGTGGGAAAGGCTGAGTCAAGTGCACAACTTGACTGCCACACGGGTGTGGTTCAGACTGACTAAAATCACCCCTGTGAAAACATCTTATGACATACCGAGGAATATTATTAACATACTTCTCATGCATTTCATTAATTTATACATGTACATTGACCCATGACCAGATGAGGTTATATACGCATATATTATATGTATGTGGGATATGGGAAAAAGGTTACGGCATTATATAGACACCACCACCTGATCTGTTGATATACGTTGATGATTTCGCCCACAGAGGTCGATATGATATGATGGGATGCCCTTAAAGGATTGATGATGTTATGTACACTTATACCTTTGCACTATTCGACAATTATACGCATATGCATGACATTATTAACGTTTCAGGATTCACAAATTTATTTAGATTCCCAAGTGTAATTCTTTACTCCATTTTTCCTTCATGTCTTTTATGTACTGATTTTCATTCCTTAAATACTTAGTACATTATTCGTACTGGCACCCCTATCTCTCTGAGCCTGCATTTCATGCCCGCAGGTGCAGGTAGACAAGATGACAACATCCCCTTCTTACGATCCTTGATCAGCGAGTGTTGGTGTGCTCCATTTGATCCGGAGCTGCTTTGGATTTTGGTACGATATGCTTATATACATATATGGGTATGACGGGGCCCAGGATCGTACCTTGTACATCCTATTAGAGGCCTATAGAGAGTTATGTATAGTTGGGTAGTATGTGGCCTTGTCGGCTACCATTTTTAAATATATAGTTTTCTAAAGTAGCCTTGTCGGCTCGCTCTACCGCATTCCACATGTATATGTATATTTGCCTTTTAGGCATGTTTTCCTCACGTATGTTATTCACGTAATTTAGCAGTTTTGTTTACCTTGAAAATTGTAATGACAATTATATTTGATCGTGTGGTTCTAAAAATATGTGATTTATTTTAAAACTAGTTGTTAAGCAATAAATGCTAAGTGTCGATAAGGAAAATAGGATATACAAACCAATATTGCTAAAGGCAAGGCCCGAGCTGGCTGGAACAGAGGCTCGAGTTTACTAAAAATGGGACCTCAAGGTCAGTCTATAATGAAAGTTGACGATCGGTCGATAAAGATACAGTGGTATAGGGGGCCTCAAGATTTCCTTTAATGGAAAATAATGAGCAACAAATGAAGAACAATTAGTGAACACAATAAATGGAGAGCAATACATTTGCAGAGCAATTGTTAAGCACATTTAAGTGAAAGAGCAGAGAATGTTCTTGTTGCATTGAATATTCATCATGGTTACAAAATGACAAGGGTCCCCTTTTATATAGTAGGGGGGAATCCCAACATAGTACATGTATAATTAATACAAGGTAATGCTACTAGTACAACTATTAATGACTTAGTACGAACTTGTACTATTCTTGCAGAATTGGTCAACCCTGATCACGTGCCCATGGGAATTTTCCGTCTTTCCATGACGATCTTGGAGTTTTAACCTACCTCGAGATATACTGAATCTTCGATAAAGGTTCTCAAGGAATGCACCTCATAGTCGATCCCGCGATTCTGCCCTGATCCTATCAGAACTGGGTTTGGAGGCCTGTAGAAACCTCAAAATCGGCCTTCCCCGACTTCGATCGTATACAGATAGTCCCCGCGTTCCTTGGAATGATAAGACAAGGAACAATTTGAATTCTCCAACCCTTCAATGCCTCCATCATTACGTCACTTATGTCAAGTAAGCCGTTGATATGACAAAGAGATGCTCAAAAGTCACATTCGCACAACATTAAAAGCCTCGAATTGATTACGGCGGTTAGCTGTCCCTTGGCTTTCCCTAACGTACACGACTGGCCCCAATAAATACTCCTTCCTTCGTCTCTTAGCTTTCACCACATCTTCAAATCTTCTAAAAGATTTTCTTACTTATTTCTCGCGTTCTTCCCCAAATAAATTCTTGTTTTTTCCCCTGAAATCTTTCAGCAAGAATGGTGAAGACTTATAAATATGTTCCTCAAGATGACAAAGCTTCTTCATCTTCACGCTCGTCTAAGTGAAAGGCAACAGTACCTCCTTGTCACGACCCAATTCTCCCTCCGACTGGGTCTCTTGACGGCACCTAGTCTAGATGACTAGGGAAGCCTATACCTTAAGCGAAATTTAGATAAAACAGTTAAAATAACAGTAAGTGAAATAAATCATAATAAAGTCGACGCCGCTCGGCATAAACAGTTACTTTACCCAGAACCCGGAATATCACAATACATCACAAGCTACTCTACTGCTCAATAGGTACAACTGGATAGAAAAGACTGTATAGTTTCATCTACAAGTACTACAACTGCAAGATAGGAAGGGGACTCGGAGATCTGCGGACGCTGCAGATTATACCTCGAGTCTCCTGATACTGCTGCTGCTGGCTAGCTGAGATACCGCGTACTAGGACCTGGATCTGCACATGGGGAAAACATGCGCAGAAGGGCGTGAGTACTCCACATTCGGTACCCAGTAAGTGCCAAGCCTAACCCCAGTCAAGTAGTGACGAGGTCAGGTAGAGGCCCTACTGAGGTTTGCAAAGTAACAGATATAGAGAGCAAGTAAGTAAAGCAGGTGATAATCGAAAGGAATTATAAGTAAAGGCTATCAAGAAACGGTACAATCGAATGCTCGAATCAACGCAATATATATATAAAGCTCTGTAAGAAAGTAAAGGTACAATGCAATGCAATATGAGGGAAAGGCTCATGTCTCTGCCCGCAATCCCTGTATGCAATGCAGAATGAGGGAAAGGCTCAGGTCTATGCACGCAATCACTGTATGCAATGCAGAATGCGGGAAAGGCTCAGGTCTATGCCCGCAATCCCTGTATGCAATGCAGAATGAGGGAAAGGCTCAGGTCTATGCCCGCAATCCCTGTATTTATACGTAATATAAAGTAAATCTCCAAAATAACGTAGTTTAAGGGTTTGAGGAAAAACCAGTTGGAAATCTCGAAGAAAAATCATTAAATCAGTTTCAAAGAATAGTAACGATTGGAAAATCAGTTAGAAATTAATTTACCATGATAAATCTTAAGTTATTATGCAATTTAAATGATAGCTGTAATAATAGAGTTGAAAAGGAAGCATTATGTAGAAAGAAATAAGGAACATCAGTGAAAATATCTCGTGCACGCGCTCGTTACCTCACGTACACGGGGTTTTATAGGAAAAACCAGTAAAAATGCCTAAGAGAAATTCCCCAACACAGAGTTAGGCAAGCCACTTATCTCAATTGTGCAATTCAACAACTAATCACTCTCTTGCCACGAGTATCCAACTCCGGGTGGCCCAAATCTATTCAATTCGATGGGATAACGTAAATATAAATTCAAGAAATCGAAATAACTAATTAATTCAGAACTAATACGCGAAATTAGAAAATTTGACCAAAACGCCCCTCGGGCCCACGTCTCGGAATCGAGAAAAATTTATATTTTATGAACCCTTGTTCGCTCACGAGTCTAACCATATGAAAATCTCTCAAATCGGAGAAGTTTCTTCCAATTTTTTTTCCAAATTTCAACTCATAAATCTCGAATTAAGGGTGGAATTTAAGATTAGAATCATGGAAATTAACCTATGATGGTAGAAAATCACTTACCTCGATTACCCAGGTGAAAATCCTCTCAAGAATCGTCTCCCCCGAGCTCCCACAACTCAAAAATGGTGAAAATAGGTTTTGGGTTCGAAATGGGGTTTTTAATATTCTGCCAAGTCATTTCTTCTATGCGATCGCGGAGAATCCTCTGCGATCGCGGAGAATCCTCTGCGATCGCGGAGGTAAGTATCCCACGTGCCCAAATAACCCAATGCGATCGCGTGCAAGGGTCTGCGATCGCGTAGCTTCACACCCAAAACCTATGCGATCGCGGTTGGGGCCACACGACCGCGTAGAGTCGCCACTGATTCTCCCCTCTGACCAGAAAACCTTATGCGATCGCGACCCATTGAATGCGATCGTGGAGGCCAAACCCTTCAGGCTCTGCATTCGCGGACCTTAACTTACGATCGCAGAGAAAAACCTCAGGCCTCCCTCGACTTCCCTTATGCGATCGCGAGGGCTGACCTGCGATCGCAGAGAACAACCCACAGCTGAAGAAAAACCAGAAAACTAGCAAAGGCTTTTGGCCTTAAAGAGTCCGTTTGAACACCCGAAACACACCCGAGGCCCCCGGGACCTCATCCAAAACCACCAACTAGTCCAAATACCTTATTCGAACTTGGTCGATCCTTAAAAACACGCTCCATAACATCAAAATCATCAAATAAGCATAGATTCAAGCCTAAGAACTTAGGAATTTTCAAGAATTCACCTCCGACGCCGAACCACGTCTAAACTCGTCCGAATGACCTCAATTTTTGCACACAGGTCATATATGACATTCCGGACCTGCTGTCGCTTTCGGAATTCCATTCCAAGTCCGATATCAAAATCTCACCTATCGGCCAAAATCGCCAAAATTCTAACTTTCGCCAATCCAAGCCTAAATCTACGTCTGGCCTCAAAAACACATTCCGAACACGCTCCCAACCTCGAAATCACTCAACGGCGCTAACGGAGTCGACAAACCCAATTTCTAAGGTTAAAGCTCACCTTAAAGGACTATATGTCCAAAAATGCTCAAATTTTTCACCACTCAATGCTCCGACTCGTTCCATTAACCTAATAAGACAAGGGAGGAACAATTATCAGGGGATCGGGGCGCTAACTCTTCAAAACGACCGGCCAGGTCGTTACATTCTCCCTCTCTTAAGAAAATCGTTCGTCCTCGAACAAGTATAGAAACATACCTGAAGCTGTGAATATGTGAGGGTACTGACTCCGCATATCCTGTTCGGTCTCCCAAGTCGCCTCCTCGACCGGATGACCTCTCCAATGCACCTTGACTGAAGCAATATCCTTCGATCTGAGCTTTCTAACCTGCCTATCCAAAATGGCCACAGGCTCCTCAGCATATGATAGGTCCTTGTCCAACTGGACTGAGCTGAAATCCAACACATGAGTCGGGTCACCGTGATATTTCCGGAGCATGGACACGTGGAATACCGGATGAACACCTTCTAGGTTGGGAGGCAAGGCCAACTCATAAGCAACCTCCCCAACCCGCTGCAATATCTCAAAAGGGCCGATGAACCTCGGACTCAGCTTACCTTTCTTCCCAAATCTCATGACGCCCTTCATCGGTGATACCCGAAGCAAAACCCGATCACCAGCCATGAATGATAAATCACGAACTCTCCTGTCCGCATAACTCTTCTGTCTTGATTGGGGTGTGCGAAGTCTATCCTGAATCACCTTCACCTTGTCCAAGGCATCCTGAACCAAATCCGTACCCAAAAATCGGGCCTCGCCCGGCTCGAACCATCCAACTGGAGACCTTCACCGCCTACCATATAAAGCCTCAAACGGCGCCATCTGAATGCTGGACTGATAGCTGTTATTGTAAGCAAACTATGCAAAAGGTAAGTACTGATCCCATGATCCTCCAAAATCAATCACACACGCCCGGAGCATATCCTCCAAAATCTGATTTGTGCGCTTGGACTGTCTGTCTGTCTGAGGGTGGAATGCTGTACTGAGATCAATCTGGGTACCCAACTCAATCTGGGTATATAACGCCGTTTGAATCATATTTCAGCCATTGTGGGCAATATCATCATCATATACCAGCTGATCAGGTGGTTGTGCGTATATAACGCTGTAACCTTCTCCCATATCCCATATACATATATTTACATATATACGTGTATATAACGCCATCTGGTCATGGGTAAATGCACATGTATGAAATGCATGAAAAGTACGTAATAATCTCAATATTCCTTCTGGATAAACTTTTCCAATTGTGTATTATTCTGAGACCCATAAACAGAAAATAATAATAATTCTCATGGGGAATCAAGAATATAGACACCCCTACTATTTCTATGAATATAGTAATTTATAGAAACTGTGTATTTGCTTGTTTCTTCAGTATAATTTGGACCATGCCAAAAGAAAGAAGGGATAGCCTTAACATACCTGGGCTCTATATCTTTAGCTTCTATACTTTGGACTTAGAGATTGAGTTCTCTATCTGTTAACGACTTCAAACAGAAATATATACCAGAGCACCATCATGACTGAATACCTTCCTTCCTTAACAACTCCTCCTTCCTTGTAATCTTTATACTACAACATCGTCGCAGTGTAATTCATCCAATCACTTCTAAGCATTGACCGAGGAAGGTTGTTATCCAGCAAATGCTCTCGACATCCTTGTTAATTAAACTTACTCTAAATTGCAAGGTTCAAGAATAAAATATTGAAAAACGTTACTGTTGAAATAGTTTTCTACAAGCACTATGTCTACACTTTGTTCCCAAAGCAGTGTAAAAAGTATAAGCTAATTGGAAATTATTAGTAGATGGACCATCAACGTTTTAGCCCCTTTGATAGGAACTGAAGTTCTTTTGTTGTTTTTGTTTTTGCAGATGCAGTAGCATCCAAGAGGTTTTAAATCATTCCCTCAAAAAAGGTTATAGGTTTAATGTCATAAAATTGTCTAAATAAGCCACCTAATAGTGTGACTTTAAGAGTCACTTGTTTTTGTTTGTGGCATGCTGCCACGTTTCTAGGAGGTATTTTAATTTTCATCCCATAATTTTCTTAATTATATGGTTAATCTTCCACCAAAAATCAACAATTAACCAAATATCCACATAATTGAGAATTATCTCAAATTACTTAAAATACTAGTCACTTTCAACACATCTTATACACCTTACTATCATGGCCATGGGGTACCTTGTATGGTACTAGTCCATAAATACCGAGTATTTTAGCTCGGGCCATATTTTATCCGAAAAAGGCAAACCTGGACGAAAATTCATTTTCTTTAACTTGCTTCCCCCTCTAAGCTTCACGAATTTACTTATCACTTATTTGAATTAGCATAATCATTATAATTTTCAAATAATCTTTTCCTTGGACTGATGTCAATTTCCTTACGATAAATTCAACGTAAAATACTACAGGGCGCAACATCATCGTAATGTAATACCCTGGGACGAAATGTCGACGTAATATTGAGGGGCGTAACATCATTGAGGGCTTATACATTTGATGTTGCCTCATTGAGGGCTTATACCTTTGATGTTGCCTCATTGAAGGCTTATACATTTGATGTTGCCTCATTGACGACTTACGAGCTCGAAGTTGCCTCATCGGGGTCTTACGAATTCGATCTTTGATAGTCTGATGAGGTGGCCCTCTATGACAGCTCCCGAGTGCTCGAGGATTTGTGGCATGTGAGCCATTCCACGCGAAAGCAGTAATCTTCTTTAAGGCATAAAATGTTTTGACAGGCAAAAGGGCTTCTTGGATTATTTCATATATGTGTACATAGTTTTTCCTTCGGAGGCTCGATTGTTCTACCTGGACACGATTTATTTGACTGTTTCTCTCAATACAATATTACCCTATCGAGGCCCGCTTAAGCATAATTTGATTCCACCGATGAGATAACCTCCGATGGTGATGCCCCCTCAGTATTCGAGGTTGATTGAGAAGAAGCCTGGAATACTTGTTGAGTTCTCCTTAGGTAGGTATGGATGTTGCCTCGTTAAAAACCTTGTCGGTAAAACCCTTTTGGGATAAAAACCCGTTCGTGGGGGAAAAGAGTTCAACGCATGCTTGAAAACCCAAGGTCTTACAGTCTAAGGATGCTACAGTGTCTTTCATCGAACACGTGTAAAAAATTAATGTGAAGCACAAAATGAAATGGGGGAAGGTTATACCTTAGCAATAATAGTGTTTGAGCATCTATATGTTCCAATTGCCTGGAAGTTGATCGCCTTCCATGGTTCCGTGTTTATAGGACCCTTTACCTACCACTACGAGGACGCGATACTGTCCTTCCCAGCTGGGGCCTAGTTTCCCTTCATTTGGGTTTCGAGTATTGAGGGTGACTTTCCTTAGGACTAAGTACTCGACTCCGAAGTGTCGTAGGTTTGTTCTCCTATTATTGTATCTTTCGATCCTTTTTTTTTGGGCGACCATTCGAACCAGTGAAGCCTATCATTTTTCATCTAATAACTCAAGGGCTATAGTCAGGGCCTCGTTGTTAGAGTCCTCGGTGGCATGTCAAAATCTGGCGCTTGACTCCCCGACCTCGACCGGTATCAAAGCCTCGGACCCATATACCAAAGAGAATGGTGTTTCTCCTGTGCTCTACTTTGAGGTTGTTCGATATGCCCATAGAACTTCGGGCAACATTTCTCTCCATTTTGCTTTCGCATTTTCTAATTTCATTTTCATGTTTTGAATGATGGTCTTGTTTGTGAACTTGGCTTGACCATTTTGCACATGGGTGGTAGGGCGTCGATATGGTTCTTTTGATTTTAAGATATTCGAGGAACTTTGTAACTTTGCTTCCGATGAACTGCTTCACGTTATCACACGTTATCTCAGAGAGGATCCCGAATCGACACATGATGTGATACCAAAGTCGATGACTTCTTTTTCTCTTATTTTCTCGAAGGCCTGTGCTTCCACCCATTTTGAGAAGTAATCAGTCATAAATAGAATAAATCTAGCTTTACCTGGTGTCGTTGGTAGGGGACCGACGATATCCATTCCCCATTTCTTGAATGGCAATGGTGATAATACTGAATGTAGTTGTTCACCGGGTTGGTGAATCATTGGTGCGAATCTGTGGCACTTGTTGCATTTTCTGACGAATTCTTTGGTGTCCTTCTCCATGGTGTCCCAATAGTAACCCGCTTTGATCACCTTTCAAACTAAAGAATCGGCATCAGAATGATTTCCGCAGGTGCCTTCGTGGATTTCTCGAAGCACATACTTGGTGTCGCCCGATCCCAAGCATACTGCTAGGGGTCCATTGAAGGTCCTTCTGTATAGAGTTCCACTCCTGTATAGTGAAAACCAAGCTGCTTTGGTTTGAGCCCTCGATTCTTTTGGGTCCGTGGGAAGCTTCCCACTTTTCAAATAGTCAATGTACTTGTTCCTCCAATGCCATGTTAGACTTGTGGAGTTGATTTCGGCATGGCCTTCTTCAATTACTTATTTGGATAGCTGTACAACAACCCCGAGGAGTATTTCATCTTCTTTGACGGATGATCCCAGGTTCGCGAGTGCATCGACCTTGCTGTTTGCTCTCGAGGTATGTTGTTTTCCTTGAAAATTGTAATTACAATTAAATTTGATTTGTGGTTCTAAAAATATGTGATTTATTTTTATGCTAGTTGTTAGGCAATAGATGCTAAGTGTGAGTTAAAGAAAAAATTATATTGGATTGAAATGGCAAACTAGTCTGCCAGAATCGGGGGGTTAGAGTCGGCCAGATTGGTCCTCGAGGTCGAGGCTCGGTACTACTAGTGGATGTCCAATGAAGCTATAACAACTCTAAGGGCCTCAAAGGAGGCTATTTATGATCAATGATGATTAAAAAATGAAGAACAATAGATGGAAGCACAATAAATGTATGTAATAAACCAAATGGATCAATAGTAGAGAATATTTAAGTTAGAGAGAAGAGAACGTTCTTGTTCTTGTATTGAATATCATCTGCGCAAAAAATGAAAAGGGTCCCCTTTATATAGGAAGGGGGAATCCCAACATAGTACATAAGCATTTATTACAAAGGTATGCAGCTGGTACAACTATTTAATGTCACGCTACAGACTTGTACTATTCTTGCTGATCTGGTCAACTTCACCCATGTGCTGCTTGTTCATGACAGTCCCCGCGTTTCTTAGAGTAAAATGATAAGAAACGGTTTTGAATACTTGCCTCTTCGATATCTCCATCGTGACGTCAGTATGGCAGAGCATTAAATGACATGAATCAAAGGCTGCACTAAGGTGATTGTCTGTACGATTATCGAGAAGACCGCGAATCGTTTGATTCAACTTTTCAGCTCCCTAGACCATACTCAAATGGCTTCTATAAATACCCCAAATGCTTGCCATTCATACTTTTACAATCATCTTCGAGTTTTTAGAGCTATCTTCCAACTTCTTATGTATTCACCTTCCCTTTGTGCTTGCTGCTTCATCTTTTCTCTTAGAAACTTTGTTAGAGTTATGGATAAGACTTCTATAATGGTTCCTCAGAAAGAAAGCACCTCTTCTTCTACACGCCCATCTAAGGGCAAAGCAAAAACACCACAGAGTATCGAGCAATGCATCCTTGGTAATTTCTATACAATTTTCGACCTCACTATCGATAGACATCCTTCCACACCAGGCCGATGTGAGCTCATGTCAAGATATATAAGTGTAATACCCGAAGCGGAGAGAGTAAAAATGGACTGCCGCTGGGAGGAGACAGTTCAAATGGAGATCCCCAACGCTGAGGAAAGCATAGTAACTTACAAAGTAGGCTTCCTCAGCGTATACACGTACCCTTTCACCCTGGGTCCCATGGATTCTTCTTCTCCACAGATAGACCCAGTGATTCTTGATTTTTGCCACCAGTACCGGGTGACGCTCGGTCAGATTTACCCTTCATTCTGGAGGATAGTATATATGCTCTGATATTTCTCTAACAGGATCTAGGTTAAATATGCACTGAGTACTCCTTAGAACACATAGTTATAAAAATAGAGATCCTCGAGATTGGGTACCATCTCGAGGTTAGATATACATTGAAGGCTACTTAGAGTTCGTAGTTGTGATAACTGAGATCCTCGAGATAGGATATCATCCCGAGGTCAGATTGATATAGGGAATTCGAGCCCTTGGACAATGTCATTTGTATTACATGACCTGTGAAGTGACTGAAGGTGGTCCCACCGGTTCATTTCCCTAAAAGTGGTAATGGCATGGTAAGAATTAATTGTACTTCGAAGTAGGCGAGCAGTCGCCGCTCGCTCTATATATGAATTCGCTTTCTTCATTTGATGACTTTGATGTTTTGAGCAATTGTCTTCTTCATAGACTCATACTTTCTTGCACAAGCTCTTTCTCCGTTTTAATTCAAAAATTTCGCCTAAGTTTTCATTTCCCTTTTCTTGGTTCACCATTGTTATGGATGTTACCCCCAAACACGTTCATCGGCAAGAGGGAGGTTCTGCCTTTGCTTCCCGCTCGATCGGTGGTACATCGCCGGCTTCTGGTGAGCTGACCTCGGGACGCTTTGTCTCGAGGAGGGGTTTTGCATTAGGGAGATATTTCAGTGTTCAGGGCCATTGCGAGCATGCATCGAGGTCCATCCCGCCCATAGGAGAGAAACACCTTGAGTCGATGAGGAGAGATTGCGGATGGGGAGGAATGGTGGTATTACAGGTACCTTCCCATATGAGTGTTTTTTGAACGTATACACGTTCCCCTTAACGTTGGGCCCTCTTGATAGAGTCGTGCTCGAGTTTTGTAAGAAATATCGGGTCACCTTGGCACGGGTTCATCCGTAATTTTGGAGGATTGTATTAATGATAAGATTTTTCGTTGAAAAGGCCAGGCTCGAGTTTACCCTGAGCCACCTCATCAGATTGTACTGGCCCTTGCATTGTCGAGGCCATGTTACTTTACAACGTCAGACTACCCGGCCATCTGTCGCTAGGAACGAGGAAGACAAGGACCGAGGGTGGCGGAGTCAGTTTGTCTAGGTGCGAACCGTCGACATCATCCCCACAGAATTCCTACCGTTTGCTGAGAAATGGAATTTCACACGTAAGTGGTACACTTGTGTTTTTACCATTTTGAATTATAGTGGAGGCTGACTCAGTATTAATTTTTTTTCTCTTTCTGCAGCGACCCCGTGGTTGTCATGTGATATTCCCAATTTGGCGAATCTGACTCGGAGGCTGATGGCTTGCTCGACTTACGACAAGCGTAAGTGCCGAGACCTGTCGAAGGGTAGATGGGAGGTCAAACTCCATGGTGAGTTCCATTAGGCTCTTCCCTTTATGGAAAAACCTTCTTTCTTAACAACTTCCTTTCTCCAGGTGTCAGAGGGTTCCCCGATATGAGACCGCATCCTCTTGGAGAGGATGAGGAGGAGTCGGCTTCAGGGCCGAAGAATGATAATAAGCGGAAGAAAACTCGCAGTGAGGCAAGGTCTGCCTAGAGGCGCAAAGGCGATGAAGTCAAACCTGCCAAGCCCAAAGTCTCCAGCTTTGGGGGAGCCTCTCCTACTTTGCCACCATCTTCTTCCCTTGTGGAAGGTACTTCGAGGGAGAAGGGTCTTCTGCCGCTACTTTCTTCTCCCATCGAAGGTACTTCGAGGGATGTTCGGGGTCAAGGGCCGCCGGATGGGAGCAGAATTCCTAACGATCATGTTCCCCCTCAGGGTGTTTCAACTGGGGCATAATAGGCCAGACTAGGAGATGCTCGCTCGGCCTTCGAGGAGGCTAAAAAATTTTGTTCTTTGGTAAGCTTTGGTGATCTTTGTGTCTTTCTTAACTCCGTGTTTTCATTTTCTAACTAGAGCTTCTCTTTCATAGGCTTTTGATAAGCTCAAGTCCAAGCTGCTTCGCTGCGAGGCTCAGCTGTGAAAAGCTTTGTACGTGGAGAAATACCTCATGCTCCTTTGTGATAAAAGGGCAGAGGAGTTAACGCACCTTCGACACGAGGTGAATCGATGCTAGAACAACAAAGACTGCCTCAAAAGAAAGGTATCCTTCATTTTTGATGATATGCATGTTTCTACTCACATCTTCTAAGATAAATATTTTGATATTGCAGCTGCACAGAAAGACAGAGGACTTGGAACGCTTTTGGGGCAAAGTTGGTGAGGCCGAGCATGAGTGCAATGGGCTAAGGGCTCAAATAGACTCCCATGTTGCGGCCAAAAAGAATGCTTTAGCCAAGGCTTCTACCATCGAGGTGCACCTCCGGAACGCTCGTGAAGACAGCTCGGTGCAAGCGAGCAGGATTGTAAACCTCGAGTCTGATATCTTGAATATGAAGGCCAAGGTCATGGACGCCTGAGCTGAAGCTGAAGATATTCGAGCTAAGGCTGACAATAAAGTGTTCGTCTACTTGAAAGACGTTGCCGATGCTCGAGAAACGTTGAGAGGGGTTTCCGATCGTGAATGTAGGAGAAGTGACTATGTACGATGCAGATCCCGAAGGAAAACCATCGAGGAGATCCATGCTATGGGCTTCGATCTCTTGGAAGAGATAGAGCAGGCCAGGGCGGATGAATACGATGCCAAATTCCTCGTA
Organism: Nicotiana undulata; assembly: GCA_005239495.1. Classification (NCBI taxonomy): domain Eukaryota; kingdom Viridiplantae; phylum Streptophyta; class Magnoliopsida; order Solanales; family Solanaceae; genus Nicotiana; species Nicotiana undulata. Next base: position 89,491 of record ML273314.1, read on the forward strand.
TCCGATTCCGAGGATAATGAAGAAGAGGCCGATAGAGCCACAGTCCCCGAGGGGAAAGTAGACTAGGCTTTGTTTTTCATCTTTGCAAAAGACTCCCTGGGGGAGTATTGTAAATGTATGTTTGTAATACACGTATATATAAAAGGAAACCTTACGACTTTCTCCTTTTGTGAATTTCTCTTTGCTTATGTTTTTTTCTTGTCTCTTGAATTTTGACGTTTGTCAACGACTTTCCAAATGAATTGGACTTCGAGGTAAACCCTTAGGTTCATTAATTGACCTTGAGGCTCGTTAAGCTGGCATTTTAAGCTCTTACTCATGGGGTCAGTATGACATTTAATCGGCCCTGAGGCACTTTTGAGCTGGCCCGTAGGGTTTTATTTATTTGCCCTTAGGCTTTTTTAAGTTAAGGGCTCAGTCCTCGAGTCGGGTTTCGACTCGATCTCATCGACCCTTCGGTTTTTGAATCGGACCTAAGGCTTCTTGAGCTGGCCCGTGTGCTCTTACGCGTTGGGTCAGTATGACCTTTAGTGTGGCTGTATTTTTCCCTCGTTAAAGACTTTTTTGAAGTGTTTGTGTTCGTCCGAATCTTCGACATCTCAGTAAGAATCTTGATTGTGAGCCGTTGTGTGACGATAAAAGAGCACCTCGGAAGGTTTTGCTCTATGGTTGAATTGCCTCGAAGCCTTTTCATTGTTTGGAGCTAACATGAAAATGATCGAAGCTCTCTTTTACTTATGCCGAGGGTAGCCTGATTTAACCGGTTCTTTTTGAAGTATTTTCAAAGTATTTGTGATTGTGCTGCGATTGTCGGGCGTCCCCGAGTCGCTTTAGTTTGGTCGGAGCCTATCGAACGGAGTCATTGTGTTTCGTCGTAGCCTACCGACCGGAGTCATTATGTTTGGCTGTAGCCTCCCGACTTGAGTCATTGTGTTTGGTCGTAGCCTTTCACTACTACAAAAAAGGCCTTTGGCGGTAATTATTTAGCGGCAATAAGGCAATGGTCGCTAATAAATTCTTTAAGCTTAAATATTAGGGGCATATGACCATTAGCCAGTAAAAGATATCCTTTTACTGGTAATAAAAAATAATCGCCACTAAAAATTACTAATTAAAACTAATCTTTTATTATTTTAACTATCCCTTACGAAAAAGAGAAAATCTTTCCCTCCAATTTTTTTGATACCTTTTATTGTTTCCCTCCCCAATTAGGAAACAATAGAATAAAAAACCTCACTCACTCCCTAGTTGAACGAAAAACAATAAAACAATTTATCTCCCTGCTGAAAAAGCATGGACGCCCTTTGTTACTTTAAGAATGACCTTCAAATGGTGTAAAACAGGCCCTCGGCTATTCATATATTAGATTGAACTGGATGACATTCATTGTGGAATGACATAGATATAACTGGATGACATTCATTGTGCATAGCATCATAATTTTTCCCTTATTTCCAAAATACAACTAGGCATAGTTTGTTGTGTCACTATGAATAAAATATGGTTAGCAATCTCCTCCTTGTCTTCTCTCAGCAAACACTTCAGTCTTTGGCCCTGCCCCAGCCGGTTAGTTTTTTGATATAACAACCACATATCCTAGTTATATAATATCTTTAATTCGGAAACTCCTCCGAGCAAATGTGAAGTGTGGAGAGATATCTCTTCGATATGATGGTCATGATGCCTCTACTGAAGGGCCAAAGACTGAAAATTTTGTTGAACAATCAGTCAATGGAAAGTTATATTTCCAAAATAAGCATGAGGATATAGCTGTAGGAGAAGAGGATTGGTCATACAGTTTGATACTCGATAATTCAGCGAGTGGAAGATTTCATAATGATGAAAAGTTGCAGAAATCGTTTGAAGACCATCATTCATCTGGATTAGTTATATAATGACATTAGCTATTTAGTTCAAACAATAGAAGTTTAGTTATTGTGACATCAATATTTTTTATTAGTACTTTATTTAATTTGTTAAGATTTAATGTGATATATTATGTTTTTTAAAATTAATATTAATATATTTTCTTATTTGGGTCATATATTGGATAAATGTAGTAATTATTATTAATGGTGGCTACAATATTACTATTAACGCTTGTGACTTTTAGCGCTAATTTAGTTGAATATACCAGATATATAAATGGATGATAAATGAGTAAATTAAGATATTTTACAAGGGATATTGCAGTTGTTATAATTGTTGTAAAATAATTACCGCTAAAAATATTGACTTTTAGCGGCAATTTAGTTAAACATATTCGCCACTAAAATGGCAAACTAAGATGTTTTCAGAAGGGATACTATGGCCATTTTAATTGCCACAAAATAATTGCCGTTAAAGATAAAAATATTTAGTGGCAATTATTTTGAATTTAGCGGCTATAAAAATGGATGCTAAAGGAGTATAATTAGCTATTATGGATTGGATTTAGTAGTCATAATAATTGCCGCAAACAATTGTCGTTAAAGATGTGAACTTTTAGCGGCAATTATTTTGAATTTAACAACTATAAAAAATGGTTGCTAAAGTAGTATAATTAGCCATTACGGATTAGATTTAGTAGCCATTATAATTGCCACAAATAATTGCCGTTAAAGATAATAATCTTTAGCGGCAATAAACCATACCTTTTACCAGCTTTTGTGACAATACCCGCTAAAGGCTTTAGCGACCCCAACATCAGCGTGTAAACACCAATGGCCGGTAAAAGATATAGTGGCTATTGTTATTGCCGCTAAAACCATTTTGTATTGCCACTAAACACCCCTTTTGTTGTAGTGTTTCAGTCCCTGAGTGAGGTAATCTTGGCATCTATATCGAGGGTATGCCTTTTTAGGGGTCTTACAAGTTCGAATATATAGCATTGATTTTAAAATCGGGATTATACCTTTTTAAGGTCTTGTGGATTTGATCATGCCCATAGGACTCACAGATTGTTTCATGCCCGTAGGACTTATTGATTTGGTCATACCCGTAGGACTTATTGATTTTGTCATGCTTGTAGGACTTAGATATTTGGTATTGCCGAACCTGAGGTTTTATGGCATCGAGTTTTGATAACTTTGATAAAGTGATGGTCGACGATAGTCCCCGAGACATCGAAGTTTTTTTTTGGTGTTAGTCCCAGAGTGTTTGGGTTTTATTTTGAACCGACCCTGGATCCGTTTATTGTGAAAACAACAAACTTCTTTGAGGCGCAAAACGTTTTGATGGTAAGAGATACTCCTTTTATTTTTTGGTACAAGTATGCAGAGTTCTTTCCGTCAAAGATTTGATTAATCTATGCGGACACGGCTCATTTAACCGTCTGGCCCGGTACATTAATCTCCTGTCGAGACTGTCTTAGGCTAATTTTGACTTCTCGGAGGAGGTGATCTCCCAGGGGGATGCCCCCCAGTACTAGAGGTTGACTGAAGAGAAACCTTGAATACTTGTTGAGTCCTCCTTAGGTAGCATATAGGTGTTGCCTTGTTAAAAACCTTGCCGGTAAAACCCTTTTTGAGATAAAATGTGATCGAAGGAAAAGAGTGCAGCGCATGCTTTATGACCTAAGGTCTTCAAACTGGAAGGTTCTTCAAATCTTTTTATTGGACACCTGCATGTAGGTCAGTCTAAAAAATAAAAAAGGATATAGTTTATACCTTAGCGGCGATGGTGTTCGAGCCTCGATCCGCTTCAACATCTTGTTCTAAGGACTCGGTACGGTCCGTTAGGATTTCATTTGGGCGTAGCCGAGGATGTAGCTTGTGATTGCTACTTGACTATTTGCTTGTCCTTTGGCTCTTTAGATGCGGAGGGTATCGATTCCAGTGCCACATCGTGCACCTTGAACATCTCTCTTGCTGCATGTTGCTCCCCGTATACTGTTTTTATTCCGTCCTTTGTTGGGAATTTCATCATTTGATGGAGGTTTGACAGTACTTCCCTCATGCAGTGTATCCACGACCTCCCTAGCAATGAATTATAACTCATGTCTCCATCGATGACGTGAAACTTGGTATTTTGAGTTGTGCCGGCCATGTTGACAAGGAGGTTGATCTCCCGTTTCGTGGCATCCCTCGCCATGTTGAATCCTTTGAGAACTCGTTAGGCGGGCACGATTCGGTCGAGCAGTCCGAGCTTCTCTACCACCCTCGACCTAATTATGTTGGTCAAGCTTCCTGGATCCGCGAGCACACATTTAATTTGAAATGTATTCACAAGAAAAGAAATTACCAGCGCTTCGTTGTGGGGTTGGGATAGGGTCTCGATGTCCTCATCGCTGAATGTGAGAGCGTCTTTGGGTATGTAACCTCGAGTTAACTTTTCCCTGGTGATGGATATTTTTGTTTGTCTGATGACGGGTTCCTGTGGGGTATCGATCCCTCCCATGATCATGTGGATGACATGTTGAGGTTCATCTATTTCATTTTTCCTATTCGCCTCTCTTTCCCGAAATTCATTTTTTTCTCGGTGGCTGAGGAATTCTCGGAGGTGCCCTTTGTTGAGTAGTCAGGCTACTTCCTCTCGGAGCTATCCGCAATCTTTGGTCATATGACCGTGTGTGTCGTGAAATTCGCATACCATGTTATGGTTCCTTTGCGATGGATCTGATAGTATGGGTTTTGGACATCTGATGTCTTTGATTTTACTTATGGCCGATACGATGTTCGAAACATCAACGTTGAAATTGTACTCAGATAACCAGGGATCTTCAATCAGTCCTGCGTGTCTATCAATGCCGGCTCTGCTCACGAGTCCCCGAGGATTACGTCCTCAATCTGCCCTATGTCTGTTTCGAGGTATGTTACGCCTTGGGGCATTTCTTCGATATTCAGTGTATGGTTGATACATTTCCTTGTTTGGTCTTGGTTCCTTTGCCAAGATCCTGCTAGGATATACTGAGCCCGATGGGGCTCCCAGTTGGTCGTCTTCGACCCTAATCTTTGATTGATATCGGTTATGGACATCCTCCCAAGTGACGGCGGGGTATTCTACCAAATTCTGCTTTACTTGTTTCGAAGCTATTTAACTGTTCAAGCCTTGGGTGAAGGCATGCACTACCCAGTCATTGGAGACTGGTGGTAACTCCATTCGCTCCATTTCAAAGCGAGATTCGAATTACCTTAGCATCTCATTTTATCTATGTTTGATTTTTAAGACGCCGTATTTCCTCGTTGCAACCTTGAAGGCACCGGTATGTGCCTTTATAAAAGAATCTGCCAGCATTCTAATTGAATCTATCGAATTCGGGGTTAGGTTGTGATACCAGATCATGGTCCCCCTTTGATAATGTCTCTCTGAACTTTTTAAATAGGTTGGACTTGACCTCCTCCTCCCTCAAGTCGTCTCCCTCTATGGCACAAGTATAGGCAGTAATGTGCTCGTTGGGGTTAGAGGTCCCGTTGTATTTCGGGAGATCAAGCATTCTGAATTTCGTCGGGATGGGCTTCAGAGCCGCACTTGATGCGAATGGCCTTTGCACGAGCTTCTCCGAATCAGCACCCTTCAGAATACGGGGTGCGCCTGGGATTTGGTCGACCCTCGTGTTATAGGTCTCCACCTTTTTATCGTTGGCTTCTATTTTCTTTTCTCCTGACTCAATTCTCCTCGTGAGGTCTTCGAGCATTTTCATAATAGCGGGGTCAGCTGCTGACCCGTTGTTGCTTGACCTCTACGGTGCATGTTCAACTCGAGGAGCCGTTACTGATGCTGTTGTACTTAGAGTTTTTTGGTGTCTTTTCAGCTGCGCAATTGCAAACTATTGTGCCTACAACATTTGAAAAATAACGTGAAGGTTAAACTTTATTTCTTCTCGATATGGAGTCTTCTAAACCTCCTGTTCTTTTTCCCAACGTATATCCTCGTTAGTGTGAGAGCTAATATCGACGTGTTGGGCGTTGCGTGAGCCAACATCCACCGGGTTTGGTTTTGGTGCATCCTTAGGGTTTCTGCGGTGGTACACAAGCGCCTGAAACAACTACACCGTTCTCTCCATGGTCTTCAGCACTGTTGTTTTTGTGTTCATTTACTGAGTTATACTCTAAGGACCCGTAAAATTCCTTGTTTAAAATGATGCCTGAATAAGTCCCCGTAGTTGTTATAACTGCAGAAATTCTTAAAACGAACCTTATTTGTGTAAATGTACCCCGGAATTTTAAAGAATAAATTTTTAAGGAATTGGGTGTTATGCAACGCACTATGTGATCGCATAACGTGTATGCGGACCGCATAGTGGTCGCATACATGGGCAGAATCACTGCCCAATTTGAGGACAACTATGCGGTCCATTATGCGATCGCATTTCGGTTCTGCGGATCGCATAGTTGTCGCATTCTTGCCTTTTGATTTTGTGAGGGAGGTTATGCTATGCACTATGCGATCGAATAATGTGTATGCGGACCACATAGTAGTCGCATACCTGCACAGTGTATTTTTAAGGTTGGCCCATCTGGAGGGCCATTCCGCGGTCGTCTCTGTGGACCGCATGTCAGGAATGCGATCGCAAGTGTAGTAGTGATCGTGCGAATTATGGTTCCAAGGAAATTTGATTTTGTACTCAGACTCGTGCCAAGGCACCCCATTTTTCTTTCCTCTCCTAATTGCCTCATTGTTGTAACTTTCCAGTGCGTGCTAAAACTGTATTCAAAGTTGTTAACTAGGTGGTGTGCCACCTATAAAGCAAATAATTTTTTTGTGAAACAAATGTGCAAAGTAAGTGATTAATAGTAGAGTAGATTGGTAATGGTTAGAAGAATTGTCTATGATCTATTGGGATGATTGAACAGTATGGGGCGCACTAGAATGGCCCAACATTATGTGCAAATTATGTGCCACTAATTGAGTCTTATGCTAAATTGTGATGAAAAGAGGATGAACCATATGTAATTTTCAAGGTAATTGGATATGTGCAAGTGTTGAGGTATTGAATGGTATACCAGTTGTAGGGATAACAAAATTTGTGTAATGATGCTTGGAAATGTGTTTTGGGGGCTCTCTGTCAGGTGGATAGGTCTAAATACAAAGGAGACTCTGGCGAAATTTTTTGAAAATACTGGAGTTGGTGTAAATTGGAAGGCTTGCATATCATGCTTTCAAAAACCAAATGATTTCAAAAATCCTCATTCGAGGAAGAATGATTTTTAAGGGAGGAGAATGTAAATACCCGTAAAATTTCTTGCTTAAAATAATGCCCGAATAAGTTCCTGAATTGTTATCTCTGAGGAAATTCTTAAAACGGACCTTGATTTTGTAAAAGTACCGCGGGAATTGGAAGAACTAAATTTTTCCAGAAATTGGGTGTTATGCGACGCACTATGCGATCGCATAACGTGTATGCGGACCGCATAGTGGTCGCATAGAAGGGAAGATCGCTTCCCAACTGAAGGGGTGTTATGCGACGCATAACGCGATTGCATAACGTGTATGCGGGCCGCATAGTGGTCGCATACCCGGGCATAATGTTTTCAAAATTTGGCCAACCCGGGGGCCATTCTGCGCTCCAATATGCGGACCGCATGTCAGGAATGCGATCGCATTCCTAACCGCATATTCATCACGGTCATTTAATTTTTTAAATTTTTATACCCGACCCTAGTTTCATTTAAGCCTTGCCCCCTTTCATTTTAATAAGTTTTCTGAACAAAATAGAGAGAAGGAAAGGAGAGTTCTTGATAAAGGAAGTGGTCCTTCCATCAAAAATGATATTCAAGGTCTCTTAGGCCTGGTAATTCGAGTAATCTCCTTCTTCCCCATTCTAGCAGGTAAGGGTTCCCAACCGCTTTTTTTTTCTTCCACTAATTTTCTGATTTTTAAACAAAGGGAGGGTTGGCCTGGATTGATTCTTAAAAATGTTAGCTAAGACCTTGCATGCATGTTTAATAATGGTGCTAATCTAGTAAGAGGGAGTGGGTTGGGGTAAACTTCACAAAGATATGGTTGGTAATCTAATGGGTTCACATAGTGTTGGACAAAATGCTTGAGAGAGTCCGAATTGCATGCATGACTTCCAATTCTTAGTTGAATAAATATAATTGTGAACTAGATTGACGGTAATAGTCGGTTCGGTGATTGTGAGTTAAAGTTGAAAAGGGAAACTCGACTCCAGGTATGTATGGCTAACTTTAATCTTTGTAAAATCACTTGTGGTGTTCGAGCATACGGTACGTGTATTGTTATAAATATGTGCAACTGGTTGCCCGAATTATGTTGATGTGTGAAGTGTAATACTTGTCTTTCTTTAGTTGACCACCACACTACGACGTTATGAAAAACGGTGCTAAAAGGCTATGTAAAGAAGCTATATTCTTATTGCTGAAATTTTCTGTGATTGAAATGTGATTTGTCATCGTTGGTGTGATTGTAATTGTCAGGTGGGATCGGATTGCGCACCGCAACAGGGAGATAAGGGTGATATGTGAGAAGTGATAAGGGTGTGATTGTAATTGTCAGGTGGGATCGGTTTGCGCACCGCAACAGGGGAGATACGGGTGATATGTGAGAAGTGATAAGGGTGTGATTGTAATTGTCAGGTGGGATCGGTTTGCGCACCGCAACAGGGGAGATACGGGTGATATGTGAGAAGTGATAAGGGTGTGATTGTAATTGTTAGGTGGGATCGGGTTGCGCGCCGCAACAATTGTCAGGTGGTATCGGGTTGCACGCCGCAATAGGGGAAATAAGGGTGAGATGTGAGGAGGGACAAGGATGGAATTGAAATTGTGATTTTCATGAAGTGAAATTGTGGAACTTCCATTGTATATCTTTCTATGTCTTGTCCAGTAATTGTGTGACTCTCTGTCTGTATCTTGCCTGTGCATTATTGAGTTTACTTAGAGGAAAGTTTGTTCATGCATACCAGTACAATTCAAATGTACTGACGTCCCTTTTGCCGGGGGCGCTACATTCTTGTGATGATTGTAGGTGGTTCTATAGCAGGTACTTCAGCACACCGACAATAGTGCCTCATCTTCGTCCTATCAGCTGTTTTGGTGAGGCCCTCTCCTCTCGGGGCCCAGTGTGGTTCATGCCACCATTCCTCCCGGGTTCTTATTTTGGTACTTGTGTAAGGTATAGCCGGAGCCTTGTTACCGACAAGTATTGTATAACTCCGTCATACTTCTAGAGGCTCCGTAGACAGGAATTGTGGGTTATGTACTTATGTCTTTTGGGCGGTATGACTTGTAGACCACGTAAAGTAGACTGTGTGTTCTATATATTTGTAAGTATTGTATCACTTGTTTGAAATGACAGACTTCTAAGGTTTAATTTCAGATTGTAAGAATGCGTCTTAATTATAATTGAATAATGCACAACGGAAACTTTGGGGTAATACGTGGGAGGGAAAAAGGAATCCAGGTCCGCTTGACTGGGATTACCCGGTCGAGTGTCGGTCGTGTCCCTTGGTTTTGGGGAGTGACAAACTTGGTATCAGAGCCTAAGGTTTTAAAAGGTTCCTAGGATATCTCGGAGCCGTGTCTAGTAGAGCCCTTCTTATCGGTGTGTTGTCGACCACATTTATAATTAGGGTGCTACACGGACATTTAGGAAATTACTCTTTTCGTTGTTATTCTATATAGTGCGGTGAAGTGGAGAGTGAAAATGTCCTTGTCTAATTCGTGCTTCGCCAAGCTCGACTGCCGAACGAGAGTCATGAGACTCGAGTTTCCTAATGAGCCGGTTATTGAATGGAAGGGGGATGGTGTGGTGCTGAAAGGTAGGTTTATCTCATGCCTTAAGGCCTCGAAGATGATTAAGAAGGGGTGTATCTATCATTTGGTCCGGGTCGCGAACACCGCTTCAAAAGTGTCGGCCCCCGAGTCCGTGCCAGTCGTGAATAAGTTTCTTGAAGTACTTCCGGACGAGCTTCCAGGGATTCCGCCAGATAGAGAGGTTGATTTTGGGATTGATGTACTACCAGATACACAACCAATATCTATTCCACCATACAGAGTGGCGCCGGCAGAGTTAAGGGAGTTAAAGGAGCAGTTGAAGGATCTATTAGATAAGGGATTCATTCGGCCGAGTGTGTCGCCATGGGGTGCTCCGGTTCTTTTTGTCAGGAAGAAGGATGGGTCGCTTCGGATGTGTATTGATTATTAGCAGCTCAACAAAGTCACTATAAAAAATAAGTATCCATTGCCTCGAATAGATGATTTGTTTGATCAATTGCAAGGTGCGAGGTTCTTCTCCAAAATTGATTTACGGTCTGGGTATCATCAGTTGAAGATCAGGGAGCAGGATATTCCTAAGACCGCCTTCAGGACTCGTTATGGTCATTTTGAATTTCTGGTAATGTCCTTTGGGCTGACCAATGCTCCAGCAGCTTTTATGGATCTTATGAATCGGATTTTCAAGCCATTTCTAGACTCCTTCGTGATTGCTTTTATTGATGACATCCTTGTCTACTCGCGAAGTCGGGAAGATCATACTAATCACCTTAGAGCAGTCCTAAAGACTCTTCTTCATCACCACCTGTATGCTAAATTTTTGAAATGTGAGTTTTGGCTAGAATCAGTCGCGTTTTTGGGTCATGTTGTTTCCAGAGAAGGGATTCAGGTTGATTCCCAGAAGATCGCAGCAGTGAAAGATGGACCTAGACCCACGACCCCGACGGAGGCTCGCAGTTTCTTGGGCCTAGCTGGGTATTATCGGAGGTTTGTGGAGGGATTCTCTACCCTCGCTTCCCCATTGACTAAATTGACACAGAAAGCACTGAAGTTTTAGGTGGTCTGACGCTTGTGAGAAAAGTTTTCAGGAATTGAAATCGAGATTGACTTCGGCACCGGTATTGACCTTTCCAGAAGGTACAAAGGGATTTGTGGTTTACTGCGATGCTTCAAGGGTTGGTTTGGGGTGTGTGTTGATGCAACGTGGTAAGGTCATAGCGTATGCTTCAAGGCAACTCAAGAATCACGAGAAGAATTATCCGACGCATGATTTGGAGCTCGCGGCTGTGGTGTTTGCATTAAAAATTTGATGGCATTATCTTTTTGGAGTCCACGTGGATGTGTTCTCAGACCACAAGAGTCTTCAGTATTTATTCAAGCAGAAGGAACTGAATCTAAGGCAGCGGAGGTGGTTAGAATTGCTTAAGGATTATGATATGAACATCTTGTACCATCCAGGAAAGGCGAATGTGGTGGCCGACGCTCTCAGTAGGAAGTCTATGGGTAGCTTGGCTCATTTAAAAGCGGATCAGAAGCCCTTGGCTCAGGAGGATTATCAATTGGCCAGCTTGGGGGTTTGTCTTTCGACCTCAGGCGAAGGGGATGTTATGGTGCATAATGGGGCAGAATCGTCACTTGTAGCGGAAGTCAAGGAGAAGCAGTTTATTGATCCAGCATTGGCACAAATGAAGGAGTCAATTCTGAATGGCAAGATTTTGGCATTTTCACTCGACAGCAATGATGGAGTGTTGCGATGTCAAAGTAGGCTATGTGTTCCAGATGTAGATAATATTCGGGAAAGGGTAATGGCAGACGCTCATAGCTCCCGGTATTCTGTGCACCCAGGTTCTACAAAAATGTATCATGATCTCCGAGAAATTTATTGGTGGAGCGGTATGAAGAGGGATGTGGCGGACCATGTATCCAAATGTTTGAATTGTCAACAGGTGAAGGCCGAGCATCAGAGGCCCGGTGGGTTAACTCAACTTAGGGAAATACCGACGTGGAAATGGGAGATAATCAATATGGATTTTGTGGTAGGGTTACCTCGCACTCAGCGCAAGTTCGACTCGATTGGGGTAATAGTGGACCGACTCACGAAATCAGCTCACTTTTTGCCAGTCAAATCTACCGACACAACGGAGCGCTATGCCCAATTGTACATCAAGGAGATAGTTAGACTTCATGGCACTCCAGTTTCTATTATCTCAGATCGAGGGGCCTAGTTTACAGCTAATTTTTGGCGGAAATTTCAGCAAGGTTTGGGTACTCAGGTAAATCTCAGCACGGCTTTCCATCAACAGACTGACGGCCAGGCAGAGCGGACTATTCAGACGCTCAAAGATATGCTACGAGCTTGTGTTTTAGACTTCAAGGGTAATTGGGATGATCATTTGCCTCTTGTCGAGTTCGCTTATAATAACAGCTTCCATGCTAGTATCCGAATGGCCCCGATTGAGGCATTGTACGGAAGGAGGTGTAGATCTCCAATCGGATGGTTCGAGGTTGGTGAAGCGGAATTGTTAGGACCAGATCTTGTGCACCAAGCTATGGAAAACGTTAGAGTCATTCAAGAGAGGATGAAAAGTGCTCAGAGTCGTCAGAAATCCTATGCGGACGTTCGTCGAAGGGAATTGGACATGAAGGGAGTGATGCGGTTTGGGAAGAAAGGGAAGTTGAGCCCAAGGTACGTCGAGCCATATCGAATTGATCAAAGGATATGACGGGTGGCTTATATGTTAGAATTGCCCCATGAAATGTCATTAGTGCACCCAGTGTTCCATGTGTCTATGCTGAGGAAAGTGGTTGGAGATCCATCCGCCATTGTGCCAGTTGGGACTATTGATGTTAATGAAGAACTATCATACGAAAGGCTCCGGTTCCTATTCTTGATAGGCAAGTCCGTAGATTGAGAAACAAAGGGATTGCTTCTGTTAAAGTGTTGTGGCGGAGTCAATGAGTCGAGGAGGCCATGTGGGAAACATAGAAAGAAATGAAAGAAAAATACCCCCATCTGTTTGAGCAAGTGTAGTAGTGATCGTGCGAATTATGGTTCCAAGGAAATTTGATTTTGTACTCAGACTCGTGCCAAGGCACCCCATTTTTCTTTCCTCTCCTAATTGCCTCATTCTTGTAACTTTCCAGTGCGTGCTAAAACTGTATACGAAGTTGTTAACTAGGTGGTGTGCAACCTATAAAGCAAATAATTTTTTTGTGAAACAAATGTGCAAAGTAAGTGATTAATAGTAGTGTAGATTGGTAATGGTTAGAAGAATTGTCTATGATCTATTGGGATGATTGAACTGTATGGGGCGCACTGGAATGGCCCAACATTATGTGCAAATTATGTGCCACTAATTGAGTCTTATGCTAAATTGTGATGAAAAGAGGATGAACCATATGTAATTGTCAAGGTAATTGGATATGTGCAAGTGTTGAGGTAATGAATGGTATACCAGTTATAGGGATAACAAAATTTGTGTAATGATGCTTGGAAATGTGTTTCGGGGGCTCTCTGTCAGGTGGATAGGTCTAAATACAAAGGAGACTCTGGCGAAATTTTCTGAAAATACTGGAGTTGGTGTAAATTGGAAGGCTTGCATATCATGCTTTCAAAAACCAAATGATTTCAAAAATCATCATTCGAGGACGAATGATTTTTAAGGGAGGAGAATGTAAATACCCGTAAAATGTCTTGCTTAAAATAATGCCCGAATAAGTTCCCGAGTTGTTATCACTGAGGAAATTCTTAAAACGGACCTTGATTTTTTAAAAGTACCGTGGGAATTGGAAGAACTTAATTTTTCCAGAAATTGGGTGTTATGCGACGCACTATGCGATCGCATAACATGTATGCAGACCGCATAGTGGTCGCATAGAAGGGAAGATCGCTTCCCAACTGAAGGGGTGTTATGCGACGCATAATGCGATTGCATAACGTGAATGCGGGCCGCATAGTTGTCTCATACCCGGGCAGAATGTTTTCAAAATTTGGCCCACCTGGGGGCCATTCTGCGGTCCAATATGCGGACCGCATGTCAGGAATGCGATCGCATTCCTAACCGCATATTCGACACGGTCTTTCAATTTTCTAAATTTTTATACCCGACCCCAGTTCCATTTAACCCCTGCCCCCTTTCATTTTAACAAGTTTTCTGAACAAAATAGAGAGAAGGAAAGGAGAGTTCTTGATAAAGGAAGTGGTCCTTCCATCAAAATTATTTTCAAGGTCTATTAGGCCTGGTAATTCGAGTAATCTCCTTCTTCCCCATTCTAGCAGGTAAGGGTTCCTAACCGCTTTTTTTTTCTTCCACTAATTTTCTGATTTTTAAACAAAGGGAGGGTTGGCCTAGATTGATTCTTAAAAATATTAGCTAAGACCTTGCATGCATGTTTAATAATGGTACTAATCTACTAAGAAGGAGTGGGTTCGGGTAAACTTCACAAATATAGGGTTGGTAATCTAATGGGTTCACATAGTGTTTGACAAAATGCTTGAGAGAGTCCGAATTGCATGCATGACTTCCAATTCTTAGTCGAATATGTCTAATTGTGAACTAGATTGACGGTACTAGTCGGTTCGGTGATTGTGAGTTAAAGTTGAAAAGGGAAACTCGACTCCAGGTATGTATGGTTAACTTTAATCTTTGTAAAATCACTTGTGGTGTTCGAGCATACGGTACGTGTATTGTTATAAATATGTGCAAATGTTTGTCCAAATTATGTTGATGTGTGAAGTTTAATACTTGTCTTTCTTTAGTTGACCACCACACTACCACGTTATGAAAAACGGTGCTAAAAGGATAATGAATCCAAGAGTATGAATGTATATGCTAAAGGCTATGTAAAGAAGTTGTATTCTTATTGCTGAAATTTTCTGTGATTGAACTGTAATTTGTCATTGTTGGTGTGATTGTAATTGTCAGGTGGGATCGGATTGCGCGCCGCAACAGGGAGATAAGGGTGATACGTGAGAAGTGATAAGGGTGTGATTGTAATTGTCAGGTGGGATCGGGTTGCGCGCCGCAACAGGGGAGATAAGGGTAATATGTGAGAAGTGATAAGGGTGTGATTGTAATTGTCAGGTGGGATCGGGTTGCGCGCCGCAACAATTGTCAGGTGGGATCGGGTTGCACGCCGCAACAGGAGGAATAAGGGTGAGATGTGAGGAGGGACAAGGATGGAATTGAAATTGTGATTTTGATGAAGTGAAAATTGTGGAACTTCCATTGTATATCTTTCTATGTCTTGTGTAGTAATTGTGTGACTCTCTGTCTGTATCTTGCATGTGCATTATTGAGTTTACTTAGAGTAAAGTTTGTTCATGCATACCAGTACAATTCAAATGTACTGACGTCCCTTTTGCCGGGGGCGCTACATTCCTGTGATGATTGTAGGTGGTTCTATAGCAGGTACTTCAGCACACCGACAGTAGTGCGTCCTCTTCGTCCTGTCAGCTATTTTGGTGAGCCCCTCTCCTCTCGGGGTCCAGTGTGGTTCATGCCACCTTTCCTTCCAGGTTCTTATTTTGGTACTTGTGTAAGGTATAGCCGGAGCCTTGTTACCGGCAAGTATTGTATAACTCCGTCGTACTCCTACAGGGCTCCGTAGACAGGAATTGTGGGTCATGTAGTTATGTATTTTCGGCAGTATGACTTGTAGACCACGTAAAGTAGACTGTGTGTTATGTATATTTGTAAGTATTGTATCACTTGTTGGAAATGAAAGACTTATATGGTTTAATTTTAGATTGTAAGAATGCATCTTAATTATAATTAATTAATGCACAACGGATACTTCGGGGTAATACGTGGGAGGGAAGGAGGAATCCAGGTCTGCTTGACTATGACTACCCGGTCTCGTGTCCCTTGATTTTGGGGCGTGACACATATGTTGACTCAGTTGATGGCCGTTCAGACCCAAAGATTCCGTGCTACCCCTGCGCCCTCTAGCAGACAGGGATATTCCGCCGGCTCCAGAGTCAGTCAGTTTCTGCGATTGGTCCCTCCAGAGTTCTCAGGTACGGATCCAGAGGCGGATCCCCAAGATTTTCTTGATGAGATGTGCAAGACCCTTCGGGTGATGAAGGCTATAGAGACAGAGGGGGTTGAGTTAGCTTCGTACAGGCTGAGAGGAGCAGCATATTCCTGGTTCAGGTTGTGTGAGAATTCCCGTGGGGAGGGAAGTCCTCCGGCTAGATGGGACGAGTTCGTGGATGCTTTCATGGATCACTTCTTACCTGCCGAGACTGTGGCAGCCCGTGCTACGAAGTTTGAGGTCCTCAAGCAGGGTAATACGAGTGTGTGAGAGTACCACATAGAGTTCGTGCGATTGTCTAAATATGCTCCTCACTTGGTGTCGACTATGGATGCCAGGGTTCGATGTTTCGTTCAGGGCCTTAGTCCCTTGGTTGTGAATGAAGCTGCTATAGCTGCCTTGCACTTAGGCATGAATTATGGGAAGATTGTGGGATTCGCCCAGGCTACAGAGGCTAGGAAATTGAAGATCAGGTCAGAGAGAGAGAGTAGCAGCAGGGCCCGGTCAGCGGGCCACTCAGGGAGTTCAGTTGGAGGAGGGAGACCAGTTCATGGGAGAGGGTCATCAGGGCCATCCCAGTCCTATGCATAGTCCTCAACTAGTGCACCGCCATCAGTGCACCGTTTCCAGCAGAGTAGTTGTTGGGGACCAGGATCAGACAACAGGAGATCCCATCAGTCAGGTCGCCCAGGAAGGAGGTTCCAGCAGCAGGGGAGGGCTTTGTGCCCCAAGTGTGGGAGGTTCCATACCGAGTCTTGTTATCTGGATCTCCCGGTGTGCTATGGGTGTGGAGTGAGAGGTCATATTCAGCGGGATTGTTGTGCGCCCAGTCAGGGCAGGGGTAGGGGTTTTGCTCAGTCATCCAGCTCTTTAGTCGTCACATCTTCAGGGCGTCCTCCAGCTCCAATGGGGCGTGGTGCAGTTAGGGGTGGAGCTCGAGGTAGAGGTGGACCCAGCCGGTTCTATGCTTGGAGTGGTCGCCAGAACGCGAAGGATTCTCCAGATGTTGTTATAGGTATTTTTACTATTTAAGAACTTGATTGTTATGCTCTTATTGATTCGGGGTCCTCCTTGTCTTATGTTACCCTGTTTATTGCTTCAAGTTTTGGTATAGAACCTGAAAAGCTACATGAGCCGTTCTGTGTATCAACTTTGGTTGGTGATTCCATTACATCCGCGCGAGTCTATAGGGATTGTGTTGTCACGGTATGTGGACGCGTTACCACAACAAATCTTATTGAGCTTGGGATGGTAGATTTTTATATTATTATGGGAATGGACTGCCTTTATTCATGCTTCGCTAAACTCGATTGCCGAACCAAAATCATGAGGTTAGAGTTTCCTAATGAGCCGGCTATTGAGTGGAAGGGAAATGGTGTGGTGCCGAAGGGTAGGTTTATTTCCTACCTTAAGGCCTCGAAGATGATTAAAAAGGGGTGTGTCTATCATTTGGTCCGGGTTGCAGACACCACATCTGAGGTGCCTGCTCCCTAGTCTGTGCCTGTTGTGAATAAGTTTCTTGAAGTATTTTCGGACGAGCTTCCAAGGATTCCGCTAGATAGAGAGATCGATTTCGGGATTGATGTACTACTAGATACGCAGCCAATATCTATTCCACCATACAGAATGGCGCCAACAGAGTTGAGGGAGTTAAATGAGCAGTTGAAGGATTTATTAGAAAAAGGGTTTCATTCGGCCGAGTGTGTCGCTGTGGGGCGCTCCGGTTCTTTTCGTCAGGAAGAAGGATGGGTCTCTTTGGATGTGTATCGATTATCGGTAGCTCAACAAAGTCACTATCAAAAATAAATATCCATTGCCTGGAATGGATGATTTGTTCGATCAATTGCAAGGTGCAAGGTTCTTCTCCAAAATTGATTTACAGTCAAGGTATCATTAGTTGAAAATCAGAGATCATGATATTCCTAAGACCGCCTTCAGGACTCGTTATTGTCATTTTGAATTCTTGGTAATATCCTTTGGGATGACAATGCTCCAGCAGCTTTCATGGGTCTTATGAATCGGGTTTTCAAGCCATTTCTAGACTCCTTTGTGATTGTTATTATTGATGACATCCTTGTCTACTCGCGGAGTTAGGAATATCATGCTAATCACCTCAGGGAAATTCTGCAGACTCTTCATCATCACCAGTTATATGCTAAATTTTTGAAATGTGAGTTTTGGCAAGAATCAGTCACCTTTTTGGGTCATGTTGTTTTCAGAGAAGGGATTCAGGTTGATCCCCAGAAGATCGCGGCAGTGAAAGATTGGCCTAGACCAACGACCCCGACAGAGATTCGCAGTTTCTTGGGTCTAGCTGGGTATTATCAGAGGTTTGTGGAGGGATTCTCTACCCTCGCCTCCCTATTGACTAAATTGACGCAGGAAGCGGTGAAGTTCCAGTGGTCCGACGCTTGTGAGAAAAGTTTTCAGGAATTGAAGTCGAGATTGACTTCGGCACCGGTATTGACCTTGCCAGAAGGTATAGAGGGATTTGTGGTTTATTGCGATGCTTCAAGGGTTGGTTTGGGGTGCGTGTTGATGCAACATGCGAAGGTTATAGCGTATTCTTCAAGGCAACTCAAGAATGACGAGAAGAATTATCCGACACATGATTTAGAGCTCGCGGAAATGCTGTTTGCATTAAAAATTTGGCGGCACTATCTTTATGGGGTCCACGTGGAGGTGGTTAGAATTGCTTAAAGACTATGATATGAACATCTTGTACGATCCAGGAAAGGCGAATGTAGTGGCCGACACTCTCAGTCGGAAGTCTATGGGTAGTTTGGCTTATTTGGAAGCGGATTAGAGGCCCTATGCTCGGGTGGTTTATCGATTGGCCAGTTTGGGGGTTTGTCTTTCAACCTCAGACGAAGGGTAGGTTATGGTGCATAATGGAGCAGAATCGTCACTTGTAGCGGAAGTCAAATAAAAGTAGTTTATTGATCCAGCATTGGCACAATTGAAGGAGGCAGTTCTGAATAACAAGATGTCAGCATTTTCACTCGGCAGCGATGATGGGGTATTGCGATGCCAAGGTAGGCTATGTGTTCCAGATGTAGATAATCTTCGAGAGAGGGTAATGGCGGAGGCTCATAGCTCCAGGTATTCTATGCACCCAGGTTCTACGAAAATGTATCATGATTTCAAGGAGATTTATTTGTGGAATGGTATGAAGAGGGGCGTGGCGGACTTCGTGTCTAGATGTCCGAATTGTCAGCAGGTGAAGGCCGAGCATCAGCAGCCCAGTGGATTAACTCAGCTTATTGAAATACCGACGTGGAAATGGGAAATGATTAGTATGGATTTCGTGGTAGGGTTACCTCGCACTCAGCGCAAGTTCGACTCAATTTGGGTGATAGTGGATCAACTCACCAAATCAACTCACTTTTTTCCAGTCAAGTCCACAGATACTGTAAAACGATACGCTCAGTTGTATATCAAGGAAATAGTCAGACTTCATGGCACTCCAGTTTCTATTATCTCAGATCGAGGGGCCTAGTTCACAACTAATCTTTGGGGGAAATTTCAGCAAGGTTTGGGTACTCAGGTGAATCTCTACACGACTTTCCAT
Organism: Nicotiana undulata; assembly: GCA_005239495.1. NCBI lineage: Eukaryota > Viridiplantae > Streptophyta > Magnoliopsida > Solanales > Solanaceae > Nicotiana > Nicotiana undulata. The sequence goes on from ML273314.1 coordinate 108,751, forward strand.
CCACATACTGATGGTCAAGCGGAGCGGACTATTCAGAAGCTTGAAGATATGGTACGGGCTTGTGTTTTAGATTTCAAAGGTATTTGGGATGACATTTTGCCGCTTAACGAATTTGCTTACAATAACAACTTTCATGCTAGTATTCAGATGACCCCATTTGAGGCATTGTACGGAAAAAGGTGTATATCTCCGATTGGATGGTTCGAAGCTGGTGAGACGGAATTGTTAGGGCCAGATCTTGTGCACCAAGCTATGGAAAAAGTTAGAGTCATTCAGGAGAGGATGAAAACTGCTAAGAGTCGTCAGAAATTATAGGCGGACGTTTGTCGAAGAGAATTGGAGTTCCAGGTAAATGATAGGGTGTTCTTAAAGGTGTCACCCATGAAGGGAGTGATGTGGTTTGGGAAGAAAAGGAAGTTGAGCCCTAGGTACGTCGGGCCATATCAGATCGCTCAAAGAATAGGACGGGTGGCTTATAGGCTGGAATTTCCCCTTGAAATGTCATTAGTGCACCTAGTGTTCCATGTGTCTATGTTGAAGAAAGTGGTTGGAGATCCATCCGCCATCGTGCCAGTTGGGACTATTGAGGTTAATGAAGAGTTATGATATGAGGAGGCTCCGGTTGCTATTCTTGATAGGCAAGTCCGCAAATTGAGAAACAAAGAGATTGCTTCTGTTAAAGTGTTGTGGCGAAGTCAACAAGTCGAGGAAGCCACGTGGGAAGCAGAGAAAGAAATGAGAGAAAATATCCCCATCTGTTTGAACAAGTCTAGTAGTGATCGTGCGAACTATTGTCCCAATGCAATTTGATGTTGTATTCACATTCGTGCAAAGGCACCCCATTGTTGTAACTTTCCAATGCGTGCTAAAATTGTACATGATGTTATTAATTGGGTAGTGTGCAACCCTTGAAGTAACGGAATGTGTTGTGAAACTTATGTGATAGGCAAAATGATTAATAGTAGTGTAGATTGGTGATGATTAATTGAAATATATATACGGCGTATTGAGGTGATTGAATCGTATGGGAATCACTAAAATGACCAAATTATGTGCAAGTATGTGTCACTAATTGAATCATATGCTAATTTGTGATGTAATGAGAATTGACTATGTGTGGTTGTCAAAGTGATTGAATAAGTGCAAGTGTTGAGGTAATGAATTTTATGCCAGTTGTAAGGATAACAGAAACTGTGTAATGATGCTTGGAAATGTGTTTCGGGGGCTCTCTGACAGGTAGATAGGTCTAAATACAAAGGAAACTCTAGCGAAATTTTCTGAAAATATTGGAGTTAGTGTAAATCTCGAAGTTTGCATATCATGTTTTCAAAACCAAATTAGTTCCAAAATCCTCATTCGAGGACGAATGATTTTAAGTGAGGGAGAATGTAAGGACCCGTAAAATTCCTTGTTTAAAATGATGCCCGAATAAGTCCACGAGTTGTTATAACTGTAGAAATTCTTAAAACGGACCTTATTTGTGTAAACGTACCCCGAAATTTAAAAGAATAAATTTTCTAGGAATTAGGTGTTATGCGACACACTATGCGATCACATAACGTGTATGCGGACCGCATACATGGGCAGAATCACTGCCCAATTTGAGGACACCTATGCGGTCCATTATGCGATCGCATTTCGGTTCTGCGGACCGCATAGTTGTCTCATTCTTGCCATTTGATTTTGTGAGGGAGGTTATGCGACGCACTATGCGATCACATACCGTGTATGCGAACCGCATAGTGGTCGCATACCTGCACATTGTATTTTTAAGGTTGGCCATCTGGAGGGCCATTCTGCGGTCGTCTCTGCGGATCGCATGTCAGGAATGCGATCGCATTCCTTACCGCATACCTGTGTCGGGCTTCTAATTTTTCTAATTTTAAAACCCGACCCCCAGTTCATTAAAACACCCCACCCCTTCATTTTAACCGGTCTTCTGAACAAAATAGAGAGAAAGAAAGGAGAGTTGTTGAGAGAGAAAGTGGTTCTTCCACCATATTGATTTTCAAAGTCCCTCAATCCTGATATTTCGAGTAATCTCCTTCTTCCTCATTCTAGCGGGTAAGGGTTGCCAACGCTTTTTCCATTAAATTTCTGATTTTAAACAAAGGGAGGATTGGCATGGATTGATTCTTGAAAATATTAACTAAGACCTTGCATGCGTGTTTAATAATGGTGTTAATCTAGTAAGAGGGAGTGGTTTGGGGTAAATTTCACAAAGACGGGGTTGGTAATCTAATGGGGTCACATAGTGTTTGGAAAAAGGCTTAAGAGAGTCCGAATTGCATGCATGACTTCCAACTCTGAGTTGAATATGTTTAATTGTGAACTAGATTGACGGTACTAGTCAGTTCGGTGATCTGTGAGTAAAATGTAAAAAGGGATTTCGACTCTAGGTATGTATGGCTAACTTTAACCCTTGTAAAATCCCGCTTGTTGTGGTAAGCATACGGTATGTGTACTTATATGAAAATATGTGAATTGACTGTCTAGTTGATTGCCACCCCACTGTGTTAGATGAGATTTTGAATTGTGACTTGGCATGCCTACCTTATTATGTGCAAAGATGGTAGTTGTTTAAAGTCATTGATGTGAAGCATTGTAAATTAGTTGAACGGCTATGGCAACACCTTTTGCATAAATTGATGCTTGATGAAAGTTTGGGGTGCCTTGAGCCCAAGTAAATGAATTGTTAAATGTGAATTTGTGATCCTTGAAAGGAAGGCCCATATGATGAATTGTTTGGTGTGGTTGTTGAATTTGGAATCCTTGAAAGGAAAGTTCTTATAATGAAATTGTTTGTTGTTGTTACTGTTGTGATGAATATTGGTGGCATGTTTTTCAAATATAAATTGTCAGGCGTAGTCGGGTTGCGCGCCGCAACGCGAAGTTATAAGGTGTGGGTTGTGGTGATAAGGATGGCCGAGGTAATAAGGGTGGAAAAGTCATCGTTACCACGATGAAATTATTGGCGGTGTTGTTTTTGAAATATAAATTGTCAGGCAGGGTCAGGTTGCACGCCGCAACAAGAAGTAATTAGGTGTGGGTTGTGGTAATAAGGGTGGCCGAGGGTATAAGGGTGGAAAAGTGATCTTTATCACTATTGATATGAAATTGATGAAACTAGTGATATGGTGGTGTTGGAAAGGGAAAAAGGAGAGATTGTAAATTTGTTGACATTTGATTGTCTATTTCCGTGTGTTTTGATTGTTGGTCCTATTGCTGTCCTTTTTCTTATCTGTATATTGGTTGATTGTACTTGGGATAATGTTTGTTCATACATACTAGTACTATTCCAGAGTACTAACGTCCCTTTTGCCGGGGCCGCTACATCTTTTATATGGATGTAGGTGATTCAATAGCAAGTAGCTCAGCCCGCCGTTAGTGGTACCTCCTCTTCATCTCTGCAGCAGTTGTGTTGAGCCCCTCTTCTCCTCGGGGCCGTGTGTGGATGATACCACCCTCTTTTGTCTATGTTGTTAAGGTATAGCCAGGGCCTTATTACCGACAAGTTATGTAAAATCCCTAGTATTCGTGGAGGTTCCGTAGAGATAATGTGGGTGTAAATATGTATTTTTGGGTAGTAATAGTACGTACTCAGAACCGTGGATCATGTTGGAAAGTTATGTATGTAGTATGTATGTTTGAATATCAATCGTTAAAATGTTAAAAGAGGAAACAAATGGAGATATGTTGTAAAATTTACTTTGAAACTAAAAACGGATAACTCACACGAAATAACGCATGTTATGAACGCGGGGTAATACGTTGGGCAGCAAAGGCAATCCAGGTCTGCTTGACTGGGTTCACCCGGTTAGGCGCCGGTCTCGTCCCTCGATTTTGGGGCGTGACATATACATTTTGACCTGAAATCAAATATTATTGGACAAGAAAAAGTGTGAAGAATAGCTTGCGTTTTTCAGCGAATCAGCACTAAAACAGTCACTATTATTTTTAGCCCCACAGTGGGCGCCAAACTGTTTACCTTAAAAACGGTAATTACAATTAAATTTGATTTGTGGTTCTAAAAACATGTGATTTATTTTTTTGCTAGTTATTAGGCAATAGATGCTAAGTGTGAGTTAAAGAAAAAATGATATTGGATTGAAATGGGCAAACCAGACAGCCAAAATCGGGGGTTTAAAGTCGGCCGAGATTGGTCCTCGAGGTCGAGGCTCGGTACTATTAGTGGACGGTCGATGAAGCTATAACAGCTCTAAGGGACTCTAAGGTGGCTACTCATCATCAATGATGAATAATAAATAAAGAACGATAGATGGACGCACAACAAATGTAAGTAATAAACTAAATGGATCATTAATAGAGAATGTATAAGTTAGAGTGCATAGAATGTTCTTGTTCTTGTATTGAATATCATCTAAGAAAAAAATGATAAGGGTCCCCTTTATATAGGAAGGGGGAATCCCAATTTAGTACATTAACATTTATTACAAAGGTATGAAGCTAGTAAAACTATTTAATGTCACGGTACAGACTTGTCATATTCTTCTTTATCTGGTCAACTTCACCCGTGTGTCGCTTGTTCATGTCAGTCGCCAATTGGTATTGCTTCGAGGTAAAACATACGGAACACTCGGGGTCGGTCCTCGATCTGTATATCAGGTGTTCTACGAATGAGCCATGAAATACCATAATAAACATAAAATCGATCTCCCCGATTTTAACCGTATACATATGTGGACCAGGGTCCATTCTTTTAAGCGATGCAATGTGACTTGAATTTTTTCTAAGTATCTTTGCATTATGTCTTCTTGAAGCTCAAAGCTCCAATTCACTTGGTTTACTAACAGAAGGGAATCACATTTTGCTTCGATGACTTCCTCTCCTAGGCATTTGGCCAACTCGAGACATGCGATCATAGCCTCATACTCGGCTTTATTGTTAGTCAACTTTGTAGTTTTTATGGATTGCCTAATCATGCCGCCCGTAGGTGGTTTTAAAGTATGCGAGCCAGGACTATTTCACATTCGAGGAACCATCCATGAATAGGGTCCATACCCCTGATGAAGTGCCCGATTTTAGTAATAGTTCTTTTTCTACCTTGAACACAAGGGCAAGTGCCAAGTCGGCCACGAAGCCCGCCAAAATTTGGGACTTGATACATGTTCGGGGCTGATACTCGATATCATATTCTTCAATTTCAATGGACCGTTTGGCCAATCGGCCCGATAACTAAGGCTTATGCAAGATTCTTCGAAGAGGATATGTTGTTAAAACACATATACGATAACATTGAAAATAAGGCTTTAATTTTTTATATGCGCTTATTAATGCAAGAGCTAATTTTTCTAAGTGCGGATACCTGGTTTCAGCATCTCCCATGGTCCGACTTACGTAATAAACGGGGAATTGCGTACCATGTTCTTCCTGAACCAGCACACCTTTTACCGCTACCACGGATACGACCAGATATAAGTACAACGTCTCATCCTCATTCGGAATGTGGAGCAAAGGTGGGCTCGATATGTATCGCTTCAATTCCTCTAAGTCATTCAGGCACTCTGGAGTCCACTCGAAGCTGTTTTTCTTTTTGAGTAAGGAGAAAAAGTGATGGTTCCGATCTTATGACCTCGAGATGAATCGGCCTAATGCCAATATCCGCCCGGTCAGCCGCTGTACGGCCTTCACATTATTTACCACCGTGATTTCTTTGATGGCCTTGATTTTGTCTGGGTTGATCTCGATTCCCTTGTTTGATACCATGAATCCTAATAATTTTCCCGAACCTACTCCGAAGGAAAATTTCTCGGGGTTGAGCTTCATGTTGTAGCTTCTAAGGATGTCAAATGTTTCATGCAAATGAGTGAAATACTACTCTACGTGTAGGGACTTAACTAGAATGTCATCAATGTAAACGTCCATGGATTTTCCTATTTGATGTTCGAACATATTATTAACTAGGCGTTGGTACGTGGCTCCTGTATTTTTTAGCCCGAAGGGAATTATATTATAGCAGTATGTACCATACTTTGTGATTAACGAAGTCTTTTCCCTATCCTCAAGGTTCATTTGAATTTGATTATACCCGGAGTAGGTGTCGAGAAAAGTGAGGGTCTCGTGGCCGGCCGTGGCATCAACCAAGCAATCGATGTTGGGAAGCGAGAATGAATCCCTGGGGCATGCTTTATTTAAGTCTTTATAATCTACACACATTCTTAATTTATTACCCTTTTTGGGGACTAATACATCGGCCAACCATTCGGGATATTTTACTCCCCTAATGAACCCTATTTTGAGGAGTTTCGTTACCTCGTCCTTGATGAATGCATGTTTTACCTCGGACTGAGGTCTTCTTTTCTGATTTACAGGTTTGAACCTGGGGTCGACGCTTAGTCGATGGGTGGTTATTTCCGGCAGGATACCTGTCATGTCTTTCGATCTAGGAGATGTTCGATCAGAACAGCCTGCTCCAGATCTTTGATTATTGATTTTATTGTGGCTGATTCTTCGGGGGCAACGAAGGTTCGAGTAGCGAGGAAGTCCAATTCATCATCCTCGATGTTGGTTCCATGTCGTGTACCGCGAACATCTCCTTTGCTGCATGTTGCTCTCTATACACTGCTCTTATACTGTCTTTCTTTGGGAACTTCGTCATCTGATTAAGAGTTTATGGTACTGCCCTCATACTGTGTAACCACTGCCTTCTGAGCTAGGCATTTTATATAATACCGCCTTCGATGAAACAGAACTTGGTGTATTGAACTGTACCGGACACATTGACCGGGAGGATGATTTCCCACTATATTTGTCTTGCTTGCCATGTTGAATCCATTATGGGCTCGAGAGGTGGGTGTGATTTGATTGGGCAGTCTGAGCTGCTCCACCACCTTCGATCTGATTATATTGGCTGAGCTACCTAGATCCACAAGCACACGCTTAATTCGAATGTTATTCAAGTGGAAAGAAATTACAAGTGCATCATTGTGTGATTAAGACAAGGCATCAATGTCTTCATCTCTGAACGTAATAGTGTCCTCGGATATATAACTCCGTGTTTGCCTTTCCGTTGCGATGGACTATTTGGCCCGTTTAAGCATGGGTCCCTGTGGGATGTCGGTTCCTCCAACGATCATGTGAATTATGTGCTAAGGTTCTTCTTGTTCGTTCTTTCTATTCGCCTCTCTTTCTCGAAAGTGGTTCTTGGCTCGATTGTTGAGGAATTATTAAAGGTGCCCTTTATTGACCAGACGGGCTACCTCCTCTCAAAGCTGCCTATAATTCTTGGTCCTATGACCGTGAATGCCATGGTACTCGCACATCAAGTTGGGGTTCCTTTGGGAAGGATCCGACTACGCGGGCATTGGCCATCAAATATACCTGATTTTACCCACAGCTAACACAATGTCCGAGACATCAACGTTGAAGTTCTAATCCGACAATTGGGGTGCCTCCGTTGGCCTCGAATGCCTCTCAAACCCGGTCTTGCTCATGAGTCCTCGAGAAATTTGGCCTCGATCGACTCCCCGATCATTTCGAGGTATATTGCGCCACGAGATATCTCTTCAATCTTTGATGTATGGCTGATACCTTTCTGTTCCTGACCTCAACTCCCTTTCTGCAGACCTTAATTCCTTCGCTAGGAGCCTTCTTGGACATACTGAGCCCGAGGGGGCTCCCAATTGGTCGTCCTCAACCATGATCTTTGATTGATATATGTTGTGCACATCCGCCCAAGTCACGGCGGGATACTCAACCAAGTTCTGCTTTAGTTTCTTCAAAGCTATTGAGCTTCTTTAGTCAAGCTTTGAGTGAAGGCCCACAATGGCCAGTCATTAGAGACCGGTGGTAATTCCATTCGCTCCATCTGAAAGCGAGATACAAATTCCCTCAGCATCTTCTTTTCTCTATGCTTGATTTTGAAGACATCGGACTTCCTCGTAGCGACCTTCATGGCACCGGCATGTGCTTTCACAAAATAGTCTGCCAGCATGGAAAATGAATCCAATGAGTTCGGGTGTAGGTTATGATACCACATCATGGCCCCCTTTGATAGCGTTTCTCCAAATGTTTTTAGCAAGACGGATTCAATCTCGTAATCCTTTAGGTCATATCCCTTTACAGCACAAGTGTAAGTAGTGATGTGCTTGTTAGGGTCCGTGGTCTCATTGTACTTCGGAATATCGGGCATTTTGAATTTATTCGAGATGGGCTTCGGAGGCGCGCTCGATGGGAATGGTTTCTGCACGCACTTCTTTGAATCTACACCCTTCAGAATCGGGGGTGCGGACGGGCTCTTATTGACCCTCAAGTTATAGGTCTCCACCTTTTTATCGGTAGCCTCAATCTTCTTTTATCCCGATTCAATCCTTTTAGTAAGGTCCTCGAGCATCTTCAGAATAGCGGGGTTGTCTACTGACCCGTTGTTGCTTGAACTCTCTGTAGCCTGCTTGAATGGAGGAGCCGTGCTGTGCTTGGAGTTTTAGGTTGATTTTGTAGCTGAGCAATAGCCACTTGGCGCTTGCAACATTTCAAAAATGACATAAAGGCTAATTTCTCTTCCCTCATGGGCTAGAGTTTTCTGCCCTTCATGTTGGTTTTCTCGGCATACAATTCCGTCGGTATGAGAGCTTATGTTGATATGTTAGGAGAGATCATAGAAAGAGAGTAGACATACTAGTTACAATTCCGTCGGTTTGAGAGCTTATTCTTGCAGATTTGGTCAGCCCTGATCATGTGCCCTTGGGAATTTCTTGCCTTTCCATGACGGTCTTCGAGTTTTACCCTACTTCAAGATATACCGAACCTTTGATACGGGTTCTCGAGTAATGCATCTCAGAGTCGATCCTTTGATTCTGCCCCAATCCTATCGAGACTAGGTTTGGAGCCCCATAGAAACCTTGAAATCGGCCTTCCCATTCTTATCTTAGATCGTGCAATATAGAATTCAATTTCCTAATGATATATCAGTGATGTCTATGAAGGTTATTGTCGTCCAGAAGGGCAAGTCTGTGGCTGATGAGACTACTAGTCGAACGCCACGAGTTACCATGGCACGGGGAGAGTCTCATAGTGAGTTCAATCTCAGACTTCACATACCCTGCCCTCTCTAGAGGAGCTCCGATGGGCACCAATTCTAGCGCCTGCCCCTGTATGTCCAGCTCCTCAGCCAGATGCACCGGGTCAGGAGATGAGAGATGATATTAAGCTATTAACTCGATTAGAAGATGCAATGGATCGACGTTAGGAGGTAGGTATTGGTCATGCAGATAGGGCCAGCAGTGCAAGGGTTCGTGATTTAATTAACTTGGACCCTTCGGTATTCACTGGAGCAGATCCAAATGAGGACCCTCAAGTATTTATCGATAGAATGTAGAGGACGTTGAGGGTAATGAAGGCCATCACGACTGAGTCAGTTGAGCTAGCTTCCTATAGACTTCAAAATGCTGTAGTTAATAGTACGAGTCTTAGGAGTTGTCCAGAGGTGATGATGCCCCTCTATCAGTATGGCATGAGTTTACAGAGGCTTTTCTTCATCATTATCTCCACTAGAGCTTAGACGATCCAGAGTCGATAGGTTCAGATTGATTCGCTGGCTAGTTAAGCTCCCACTATTGTATCTAAGATGGAGAATCGCGTTCATCGATTTGTGATGAGGTTGGGGTCGCACCTTCTTAACGACTATATGATGGGGGTGTAGAGGACCGTAAGAAGAAGCATAGGAGTGATCGTGAGCATGATAAAGGCAAGTGTAAGAGAGCGACATATTTGGGCCCTTCCGTTGTATTTTGAGGTGGTAAGAGACAACAATACCCAAGGTATCCATCCCAGCCATGGGCTAGCGCACCCCCTCAGTTTGCTGGTAAGAGATTTGATCGTTCCACATATTCAGGGCCTGGTAAAAATTCTAGGGCCTCAAGCACTTCGTATAGTGGAGAGTCAAGTCATATGAGGCCGCCCATGCCACGTAGTGCTCAGTGTGGAAAGCAGTATGTCTAGAATTGCCTTATGGGGTTGGGTGTTTGTTTATCCAAACCACGTTATGAGAGATTATCCGATGTGAGGCGGTGCAAGTATAGTTCAGCTAGCGGGATCTGTAGCTGGTTCTTCATCATCATTACGCTTATCTAGGCAAGGTTCACAAACACCAGTCGATAGTGGTAGAGGCATAGGTGGAGCATATACATCGACAGGTCCTCATAACCACATTTATGCATTAGCAGGTCGAGAGGATCATAAGTTGTCACTTGATGTTGTTACATGTATATTATCAGTCTCCTCATATGACGTATATGCATTGATTAACCCAGGTTCCACCTTATCATATGTTACTCCATGGGTTTCTAGTATGTTTGGAACAGAACCTGAGTTGGTTTAACCTTTTGAGATGTCCATACCTGTTTGGGATCCAGTGATATCTAGACTGGTATATAGAGATTGTACAATAGTAGTTCATAGTCGATCTACTGAAGAAGACCTAATGGATTTAGATAAGGTAGAATTTGATGTTATACTAGGTATGGATTGGTTGATTTATTATTATGCCAACGTTGATTGTAGATCAAAGATGGTTCAATTCCAATTCCCATGGGAGCCTGTTTTGGAGTGGAAAGGTAACACAACATCACCGAGAGGTAGTTTTATTTCCTATCTCAAGGCAAGGAAGATGATCTGGAGGGCTATATGTATCACATAGTTCGGGTACAAGATGTGAAAGTACAGTCACCAACCATTTAATCTATCCCTTTGGTTAATGAGTTTCACGATATTGTTTCCGATGAGCTTCTGTGTCTTCCGCCAGAGTGAGAAATTGAGTTTGCTGGTGAGCTATTACCAGATACTCAGACAATATCTATTCCTCCTTATAGAATGGCACCCGCAAAACTGAGAGAGTTGAAGGAAAAACTAAGGGAATTTCCTGAAAAAGGCTTTATTAGACCTAGTACATCAAAATGGGGAGCACCTGTATTATTTGTGAGGAAGAAAGATGGTTCGTTGCAGATGTGTATTGATTGTAGAAAGTTGAGTAAGGTGTCGATCAATAATAAGTACACGCCCCCGATGATTGATGATTTATGTAATCAGTTGGAAGGTGCAAAGTGTTTCTCGAAGATAGACTTGATGAGGTCCGGGTACCATCAAGTAAGGGTTAATGAGAAAGATATTTCGAAGACAACATTCAAGACCAGATGTGGGCACTTTGAGTTTCGTGTTATGTCATTCGGTTTGACAAATGGCCCAGCAGTATTTATGGACTTGATAAATCTTGTGTTCAGAGCCTTTCTAGATCTATTCATTGTTGTATTTATCGATGATATATTGGTTTATTCTTGTTCGGAGACTGAGCATGCAGATCATTTGCGTATTGTGCTCAAAGTTCTACAAAAAGAGTAGTTGTATGCCAAACTCTCTAAATGTGAATTCTTGTTGAATTCTGTAGGTGAAGGTACCTGGGTTGATACACAAAAGGATGAGGCAGTAAAGACTTGGCCTGGACCTATGACACCGACGAAGGTTCGTAGCTTTCTCAGCTTGGGAGGTTATTACAAGAGATTCATAGATGGATATTTTCCCTTTCAGCACCATTGACAATGTTGTCTCATAAAGGATCTAGTGGACTGATGCTTGTGAACAGAGTTTCCATGCATTGAATGATATACTGACCTCAGCACCGGTTCTAACACTCCCAAAGGGAATCAATTGTTATTATGTATGTTGTGATGTTTCGTGCGTTAGATTGGGTTGTTTACCGATGCAGCTGGTAAGGTTGTAGCTTATGATAACCTGCCGCTTATTGAGTTCGCGTATAATAATTTCTTCACACAAAGCTCTTTACAGACGGAAGGGTACGTCGCCTATATGATGGTTCAATGATGGGGAAAGTAAGTTAGTAGGACCAGAGTTGGTACAACAGACAATCGTGAAGATTAATCTTATAGGAGAAAAGCTATTAGTTTCTTAAAGCCGTCAGAAGTGTTACGAAAATCGACAACGAGACTTGGAGTTTCGGCTTGACGACTTGGTATTCCTAAAGATATCTCTAATGAAAGGCGTTAGAAGGTTTGATAAGAAAGGAAAACGTAGCACTTGATACATTTGACCTTATAAGATCATACGCAAGGTAGGCCAGGTAGCATATGCGTTAGAGATTCCTTCTCACTTGGAGTCTGTACATCCCGTCTTTCACGTGTCTATGCTCTGTAAATTTATTGGGGATTCTTCCAGAGTCGTGTATGTTGACGATGTTCATTTCACGGAGAATGGATCATATGAGGAAACTCCCATTACTATACTAGATAGACAGGTCCAGAGATTGAGGACTAAAGATGTAGCTTCGGTGAAAGTACTTTAGAGAAAAAATAATGTGGAAGAAATGACTTGGGAAGCCTAAGAAGAAATGAAGTCTAGGTATCCTCACTTATTTCCTCTTCCAAAGAAGGATTTGTCAAAGACATCACATCCTTAAGGTACGAGTATGGATTCTTGTGTTAGTTATTGTCATTGGCCGTGTGAGGCCATTGTCGTTATTGATTATTGTGGCAATATGTGGTGTTGAATTATTGAGTTTTCTGCCGAAAGGGTTAGTAGTAGTAATGTTCCAAAAGGCGACTCTACCAAATTTATATAGATCCCGTGGAGTTAAACATTCTAGGACGGATTTTTCCAAGGGGAGAAGGATGTTACATTTTGCGTTTTTGTACGTTATATTTTTGTCATAAGTTAATCGGCATTATAAAGACCGGTTGAATTTTTGAAAAAAAAAAACGATGCCTGGATAGATCCCCATGTTTATATCACTATAGAAATTCTTAAATCAGACCTTTTTGGAGTGAAAAGTACCCCAGGACTTAGAGATTGAATTTTTCAAGTTTGTGCGAATCTGCGGTCCACTATGAGATCGCATATCAAGTATGAGGACCGCATAGTGGTCGCATAGTTGGACAGATTGTTGTCGATTTTGGGGACAACTATGCGGCCCAAAATGCGATATCATATCATGTATGCAGTCCACATAGTTGTTATGTAATTGCACCTGAGTTTTTGCGGAGGGAGTTGTGCGGCGCACTATGCGATCGCATAACAGGTATGCGGACCGCATAGTTGCCGCATACCTGGGAAGTCTTTTTTTTTTTGGCCCAGCTGAAGGCCAATAATGCGGCAGGTTTGCGCACCGCATAACCGGAATGCGATCGCATTACGGACCGCAAAGCCTGCATCGGGGCTTCTAATTCCTAATTTTTAAAACCCGACCCCCGGCCTAATATAACACCCATCCCTTATAATTTTACCTATTTTCTAATAATTTGGAGAGAAGAAAGAGTGGGTTCTTGAGAGATAATGTCCCATCTTCACCACATTTTATCCTCCATCATCACTCAGTCCTGGAATTAATCGAGTAGGCCTCCATTTGCTTCACTCCAAGAGGTAAGCTTCTACCCCATTAACCTCAATTTTCAGATCCTTGTTAAAATAAAACATAGGTAGGTTAGCTCATGAAGATGGGGGTAGGAACCTTGCATCATGCAACCAACTGGTCATAATCTAGTAGAGGGAAATCGGTTAAAGTAGTCTTTCACTAAAAAGGGGTCAATTAATCTAAAGGAACACCTAGTGTGTGATAAAGTACTCAAGTGAGTTCAAGTCATGATCATAATTACTTATCCTAAGTTCAATTGTGCCACATTGTGAACTAGATTGAAGGTGCTAAAAGGTCCAGTGTATCTTGGTAGAAATTAAAGAAAAATCTCAATTCGAGGTATGTATGGTTAACTCTGATCTTCATAGGATAAACCCATTTGTGTTCACTTTCCGGGTATGATTCTCTTATTTGATTCTCTATGGAATTTATATGCCTTATGTGCTAAATTGGGAAATCCTTGCTTCTATGCCATTTCATGTTACTACCATGTCGTTATGCTATTTGAGTGTATGAATTCTGATCATTATGTTCTTTCTTTTACTATATGTGCACTCATCCTAAGTGATGGTGTGGAAAAGATTGGAATAATATGAAATATGAATCAAAGGATTGTAATGATATGAAATATGAATCAAGAGATTGGATTGATATGAAACATCAAACGAAAGGTTTGAATGATATGAAGTATGAACCAAAGGATTGTAATGATATGAAAGATGAATCAAAGAGTTAAATGATATGTGATATGAATCAAAATATGGGAAATGATAAAAGTGAATTAAAAGATCAAAGAAATGAAAACGAATGTCCTAGGGTGAGATGGCCTATCCGATCGGGCTGGGATCGGACTCAATGCCGTACACATGGAGACATGAAATTGAGATATGATGTTGATTCCGCCCGTGAGAGACCGATCCAGCCGGTGAGATACCGGACTCCGTGTGAACATGCCACGGTGATGATGTGAGTTATTATGTTGTTGAGGGACTCACATAGGATGGCTTAGCCGGTCAGGCCGAGACCGGACTCCGTGTGACAACGACACGGTGGTTCAGTAATAATAATAATAACACTTGAACTTAAAGGATCATTAACCAAAAGATGGCAAAACGAGATAAGAAATACGGTGACACGTAATTGTGTTTTCCCCTACTTTGGTGAATTTTTATATGATGTCTTTATTTGTATCATTGTCTGTTGATGTTTATTCTATCTAGAGTAGGTTTGTTCATACATACTAGTACTATTCAACGGTACTAACGTCCCTTTTGCCGGGGGCGCTACATCATTTAAATGGATGTAGGTGGTTATGTAGCAGGTGTTGATACCCAAATTTTTTTCAAATTATTTTCAAAGTTGTATAAAAGCCTTCAAAATCACTCTTTGCAATAATGAGTATTTTTCCTAATTTTTCCATATTTTTATCTAAATAATTTCCCTATTTATTTAATATTGTATATTTTTTATAATTCATAAATTGTGCTCTAAAATAATTTCAAAATATTTTCCAGTTCAGTATGTCATTTATAATTACTTTTTTACTTATTAAAATCCAATTATTTCATAAATTGGCCAATTGGGTCTTATTTAATTGCAATTACAATCAATTTTGCAAATATGGCCTAATTAGATATTTTATACCTTTAAAATTTGAATTTATGCGTCCTACATTTTTAATATTAGTTAATTATTGTAATTCTACCTATTGTTAAATGAATTTTGTTTTTATATAATTATTTAATTATCTATTTTTTACGGGTATTTAACGATTAGCCACATTTATTTAAACCTTAGCCATATTTTAAACAAAATTAATCCCAACCCTTTAACCCAATTCCTACCCAACCCAAACCCAACTCATACCCGGTCCAAGCCATAATTTAATCTGAACCGTTGATCAATCTTGATCAACGGCTCAAACCCCACCTTCCATAATTAAACCTACCTATCACCCCCCTCCCCGTCTCACTCTTTCGAGACACCTCATCTCTCTATATCTATCCTTTCCCGCTCCCTTCTCTCTAGAACCTTCCTGGACACTTCCTTCTCCGATGAAGTTCCGCCTGTCTCCGGCCACCTCCGACCTCCCTCCTTTCGACTACTAGCCTCCATGACGCCTCATTCTCCGGTTCACCTCATCTTTGAAACCTCTAAGGGTTTCTACCATGCCAAACGGCTACTGGAGTTCCTGCTTGGGAGTTTTTCCAGCCTCCTCCGGTGGGGTTTTGATACGACCATCACCATTACCTTCGAGCTACGCAATAGGTTCTCCGGTTATCTTCAATCCTCTCTAAAACCCTA
Organism: Nicotiana undulata; assembly: GCA_005239495.1. Lineage (NCBI taxonomy): Eukaryota > Viridiplantae > Streptophyta > Magnoliopsida > Solanales > Solanaceae > Nicotiana > Nicotiana undulata. Next base: position 124,433 of record ML273314.1, read on the forward strand.
AATTTTGCCTAAACTTCTCAGATTTATGGTATTTCTGAATGTTTCAGGCCTGTTTCTTTATGTTTTACTTTATTCTCAACTAAATCTTTAAGATCCATCAGCCTTAAACGTTTTCTTACTTTTTAAAATTAGGGTTTCTCTGAGTTTCTACACTTATTCAAAACTGATTTCTTCCTTATGTTTAAACTTTTCCTTTGCATATCCCTATTGATTCCATGCTCTTGCTGCTTTTTAACTCACCCATGGTGAAAAGCCCTAATTTGTTAAACCTTTGTGTTTGGTTCTTCCTACTGCCTATCTCTTGTTAAGTTTCATGTGATTATCATACTTCGAATTATTCTTTAGTTTGTTTGTGGCATCTCTGTGTGATTATATTCATATGTTGTTCATCTTGCCTCTTCCTTTCAACGTTACTAGACCTGTCTGTTGCTACGATTATTTTTCTTACATATTTATATGTTGAAGGATGGTGATATAACTCTCTCTTGACTAATTCCAATCTCCTTACTTGATGGCTTGATTGAACGGTTCCTGTAAAACACTAGAATGCTATTCGATTATTTAAATTAATTGATTTGCTGTAGTATTGCATTCTATTGAGTCACTCCTTAATTGGAATTCCTGAACTTGGTCTTAATTGTTTACCCTATTGCTTAGTAAAACTGATTCTCTCCTTGTGGAATCATGACTGATTTTCATTTACCTTATATGGCTATGTGTTTTACCATTTGAATTTGAATCCCTTGACCTAAGGGAGTGATTGTCTTGATTCCTTAGTTAATTGATTTCGAGTCTCCCCATGACTTAGCAGGCATGGATCCTTTCCTTATTTAAGTATGGTACTGATCTTCCTTTACCTTGTGTGGCTCCATGTCATTGCCACTTCTGAGTTTGAATCCCATAATTCAAGGGAATCGTGTCATTGATTTCCTGACTGATTGGGATTCTGCCTTCTCTTATTGCCATACATTTGTGATTCTTACCTTATTTGATCACCTGTTATTAACTATAAATACTTATGCTCTTTCATTAAACGGGACACGAACACACACAGACATCCACACTCTATACGATTCTCTTGTGCTCTTTCTTTCTGTTACCTCTTTGCTCTATTTGCTGCTTTCTATTCTTGCCTATTATTAGCCGGCTGTAAGCCAAGGCTAATAGTGCTATCACTTTGCTCTCTTCTGCTTTGCTCTCTCTATTAACACTAGTATGTTCTAGTTTAAGTTTACAATATCCTAAAACAACATGTTTCAATTCTTGTTAAGATTCTTAATGTTTCTTTTGTGCTTTTACTTATGGTTCTATTGCCTACCATGTAACTAGTATGTCTACTCTCTTTCTATGATATCTCTTCTTCTTCTAGACTAGCATGACTCCTGTTTTCCTCTCTATGATTCATTATTGCCTATGTGATTCTTTACTTCTTCTTTCTGCATATTTAGCATCTCTTCATGTAATTTTTCTTTATCAATTGCCTGGCTTCTAATGCACCTATAATACTTAGTATTCTCATATTTGTATATATAATATATGATAAACTCTGGGCATATCACATCCTGTGAAAATCTGTAACTTTGTTCTAAGGACTAATTACTGCAAATGTGCTGCTACCATTACTTGTCCCTGATCCCTTTCCCCTATTTATGTTTGCTTTCTTGACATCTACATACCTGCTGAGTTGTGACCATTATACTGCTTCCTTTTCGAACTGGTTTTACATAAAACATCTTTATAGCATCCTATAAAGCCATGTTATTTCAAAACTCCTTTTCAAACTCAACTCTTTTTAACTACTCCTTCCTGCACTTCACACTACTCTTAGACCTTTAGATTCCACCCCCTCAGTGTGAGCATTGCTTAGGGACCTTGAGTTCCCTCTGAACTTTAACACACTGAGGCATGTAATTCTACACTGCACCTATCTCAACTTTGGCAGCTGCTGGGTGCTGGTATTGGTCAGGGCCCTCACAAGGGCTTTTGGGAGCTTTGTCGCACCCAGGCTATGTAAGGCTGTAAAGCTCGAAAGGGGTGAGACTTGAAGGTTGGGCCTGTTTGAAGGCTCTCTATAGAATAACTTCTTATTTTTTCCTTTGCAATTACTGTAATTCATTTGCTATGGTCTGTAATAATTTGTAAACAAATAATTGGGGCTGGATAGTGAATATGGGAGGGAATTATGCATGTTTAGTGTAGTATGGGTAGAAATCATGACTTAGGCTTTATTTCCCTATGTGCGCAATAGTATCATGCCTAGGACATGCATACCTTGCATTAAAAATCATGTTCATGTTCTTTATTTCAACACATCTATTATATTCACGCCATCTGATACCATGTTCTTAGTATAACTAAATGAGTAACAAAGGTTATCATAATGTATTTCTCATGCATTTTATAACAAGATCATTGTAGCCAAGGAACTTGCTCCTAATGTTTGCAATAATCCGCTGCCTGACCAAAAAGGCAGTGTCCACATGATTTAGGGTGAAGATGATTGGGATCCTGAGGGATCAATTAGGCTAATTGCCGAAGGTGATCCCTAGAAGCCTGCGATTACTCTTAATCCGATCGTGGTCCAGATGCAACCGTCTAAGGAAGTTGAGGTAAACATGTTCATTCCACTTGAGTTTGAATCAAGACAACCCGCCAAGGGAAATACCCAAGGACCAATCGAAGTCGAGTTTGTGCGATCGCTCGAAGTTGCGATCCGGCCATCTATAACATATACTCCGGCAGGAATAAGAATGATCATACCCATCCCAGTGGCAATGTCAACAATGACACCCTTTTACTCAGACGCCATTCCGTGGGATTATACCGCTGAAGCAATGAGGAAAGGTAAAGAAGGAATAGTATCAGGCCATACCGCTGAAGCAATAGTATCACGCCATACCGCTGAAGCAAGGAGGAAAAAAAAATAATCAAAAGTTGATAATTGATATCATATGAGTTATAGGGAACCCCCGTATTCATGGGCACTAAGATAGGCCAAGTGGCAGAACG